>JAXGGT010000129.1:47082-77495 GCA_035583425.1 Marsdenia floribunda | reverse complement strand
AAAAGTTATGGGACTTAGCATGTCAAAAAAATAGATTGTGAACCTATGTTAATTATTGAAAATAGATAAGGGACTAAGCCGACCAATTTTTCTAAGCAAAATTATAAATCATATCAAATCCCTAACTTAACAATAACTTTGTAAATATTACGCGATAATATTTATTACGAATATATATATAAAATAGAATGAGACGTTCTTATTTAGAAAGTTTAATATTCTTTATAAACATCATAGTAAAAACATGATGAGATTTTTTTTTTTTTTTTTACAAAAAGTAATAATTTCAAATAATAGATAATTTAACAAAAAAAATATAAAATTTTAAGAATAAAAGAAAATCAAGATTTAAAAATAAATATTTTTATTCTAATACCACATTAAATTTTTAAATTATATATATTTTATTAAAATAATTATAATATTACGCATTTATAGATTGAATTCATAACATTATTAATACTACTATTAGAATTTTGTATATGTAATATAATTATAATTTTACTAATAATAATGTTTTATTCGAGTTAGCAACCCCCTAACACCGGTTACCCTAAACGTGGTGTATGTTGGGGGTGGGGGTGTTCCTTGACTTAGGAGTAGGAGTTAATTAATTAATTGTCAAAGGGTAGAGTAGTGTCGATTGAAATTGAAATCATTTGGTCGCAATCAAAACTAAAGTTAAATTACACGAACATGGTAATAATAACATGAAGAAAAAGTTTCCCTTGCATGAGCCATGCATCGCCTCAAAAACCAATTAATAGTTTCACTTATAATTTAAAATATTACAAATTTAAGATATATTATGAGTAATTATATTTCAAAATTTTTAACATATATACATCAAAATAAGTGAGTGTATTTTATATATATTTTTTAATTTAATATTTTATCGATTACTTTAAGAAAAATTTATGAAAAAAAAAATTTCAAAATTATAATACATAATTAAAATATAAAATATTTAATATAAGAATATTTAAATTAAAAAAAAAAAAATCACGTTATTAAACTACTATAAATATTATATATATATATATATATATATATACATAAAGTAAAGCAAGCATGTGAGTCCCTTTTTAATAAATCTGCCTGCTTTTAGACTGCAATGAATCGTGCCCCTTTTTCAACATCTTTGACCATTTGTTATAGTTAATTAGTTGTCTTTCACCCCCTACAAAGTCACATTCACACTTTGTACAATATTGAAATTCCACACACTACACCACCACCTCCCCCCACCCCCCCTCTTTTTTTTTCTTTCTAACCTTTTCTTAATTTGTGACTTTTGATCTTTGATGAATTCGAAATTAATATGAGTTTTATATTTTTAAAAGATTAATTTTTTTTTTTTTTTCATTATGAAAATTTAAATTTTGAAATTTTACTTAAGAAACAGTAATATAAATATATATATATATATATATATATATTAACAGTGGATGTTGTTTTAATAATTTTTATATATGCACATATTATTATAAAATTTATGAATGTATTTTTATGTTTTAAAAGAAAAGGTTGGAAATAATATAAGAATAATAAAATGGGATTAAATATATATATATATATATATATATATATTTATGAAGTGATTATTAGTTTAAGGTGAAGATTTGGGGGTAAAGGGTGAACGTGAGGGGTGGGCTATCAATCTTTCTTTAACTTACCAATCACCTTTCCTTCAAATATGGGATAGTACGTTGAACAATTGAAAAGTTTATTGTATCTACCAAATCTAGGAAAGGTCTATTAATCATTGAAAACCAATATATCAAAACTTTTAAATGAAAGTAGTTTATTAGTTTCTTTTAATTAAATCTCAAGTTAAAATTCTGCGTATAGCGAAATAGGAATTAAGGATAACTTTTCTTTAAAAAGAAGTTTGACTATGCTCGATTTTGAATTAGTTGAAGTCCAAAATAGTTACCGGACACAAAAAATAAAAAAATAAAAAAAATCATTGAACCAATACTCATCATCCCACACCCCACCCCACCCCTACCATATATATATATATATATATATTTTAAACTTTTAATATGATTCAAATTTATGATTTTCTTGAATGATAAATAAAGTAATTATTATATATTCTTAAAATTATAAAAAATATTCTTATAAAAATAAATAAAATACTCTTTGGTGTCGTTTAACTTAAATTTTATTATATTAATAAAATAGTTAAATTAGAACAAGATTTTAAAGAATAAAGGAAACAGATTATTTTGACCAACAAAGGGAGTAGCTTTTAGGGTTTGATATTTGAGCGATGGAATAGTATAGATGTCCTTATATTTTAAAAAGGGTCCCCTAGTTTGGTAAGAATGGGGTAAATTATTGGTAGGCATGTGCCCTAATAAATTGTCCTCCACCAATCATGCAGTCAATCATATAGTTTTTTTTTTTTTTTTCTATATATATAATTGTTATTTTTTTTTTTTTTTAATTTTAAAGGATTTTTGTCTCTAACATTCATGACCTTTTGGATCATAAGTGAAATCGCTATCAACTAAATTATGTTTTTTTGATATATATATATAATGAATATAAAACTTCATAATTAGTATCTTTAATTGATTTTTTTTTATTAGAATATTGTATAAGATGTTAATAAAAAATAGAACACGCATCATATTATTTCTATTAAAAAATAATAATAATTTTTTTTAATAAGTATTGAAAGTTAGAGATTATTATTATTATCATCATTTTTTTAAGAAAAGGAAATAAATAAATAAATAAATTGGCATATTTTATAAATCCCTTAATATTTTATATGTCCATTGATATTCTTATGTCTTTAAACTTTCAAAAACTCTATGTAATTAACCTCATGTAACCCCCTATTCATGTAGAAGATAGTGAAGATTTATATGTATATATATATATATATGTATATATTTGATTTCTATATATATAAGGGATATTCACTTGAATTAATACGAGAAATATGCAAGAGTTGTACTCATTTTAGTTTATTTTTGTTCTTTAATTTTTAATTTATTTTTCATCTTGTTTTTATAATAATTTTATAACATTTTATCAATATGATATTTGCAATAGAAGGGTACATTGTAAACTAAGTTCTCACATCTCTTGCTTATGAGATCTCTAAACAGTTATTAAGCAAGAATTTGAAGCCTTTTACTCAATAACATATTTTTAACTTGTGAAGTGCATCGAAAATTTACCAAAATAAATAATATCATTGACAACATATTCTTTTAATTAAAAGAAAACGAAAGGATTTTTTTTTTCCCTTATTTTTAAGTTAAAAGAGTAAAAATGGCATTTAAACAAGTTTGAGGGTACATATCAAAACTAGAGAAAGTTCAAGGGTATCACTCGAAAATTGACAAAAAAAAAAAAAAAAAAAGGGAAAAAAATGGAAGCTCCTTGTTACTGGCAGTGCACCGCGCCTACCGGTCCAACACTGACGCCTTATGACGATCGGCGGTGACGCTTTATTTATAATTTCAGGTGGCCGTCGCCGAGGCGGTTACAACAATAGCCCCGATAATGTCCGGCAAGTGGTGGAGATATCGTACTTTCTTGACTCGAACCTTCTACTCTGGCCTTAGTGTTAGAACCTTATGTCACTCTCTCACTGACTCCATTGCACCATCTCAGTCAGTTGTCAACACTGTCAGTTCTTTAGTCTGTGAATCATACAATCAGGAGAAGCAAAAATCTAGTTTCAGATCAACAACATGCAAGCTTAACTTGCCTATAGATTCTGAGTTCTTGACCCCGGAAGACGCCATAACCGTTGCTGCAGCTTTGGCTGATGATGCAGGTTCTATGGTAGCACTGAGTTTCTTCTATTGGGCAACTGGGTACCCAAAATTCAAGCATTTTAGGAGGTTTTATATAGTTTTAGCTATATGTTTGATTAAAAATGGGAACTTTGAGAGAGCTAATGAAGTGATGCATTGCATGATAAGGAATTTTGGTGAGAATGGGATGCTAAAGGAGGCAGTAGACATGGTTCTTGACATGCAAAATCAAGGCTTGGTTTTGAGTGTTCACACTTTAAATTGCATCTTGAATGTAGCAACTGATACTGGTTGTGTTGAGATAGCTCACAAAGTGTTTGGTGATATGTGTGAGAGAGGAGTGGTTCCTAATGCTTGCAGTTTTGAGTCTATGGTAGTTGTTTATTGTAGAGTCGGTAGAGTTTTGGAGGCTGATAGGTGGTTGAGTGCTATGCTGGAAAGAGGATTTCTTGTTGACAATGCAACATGTACTTTAGTTATGACTCTGTTTTGCGAGAAGGGTCGTGTGAATAGAGCTTTGTGGATATTCAATGAACTAGTGGCTATGGGTTTCAGACCAAATGTGATAAATTTTACTTGTTTGATTAATGGCTTGTGCAAGCGAGGCCGCATTAAGCAAGCTTTTGAATTATTGGAGGAAATGGTTCATAAGGGCTGGAAACCTAATGTGTATACTCATACCGCACTGATTGATGGCCTTTGTAAGAAAGGTTGGACAGATAAAGCTTTTAGACTCTTCTTGAAACTTGTTAGAAGTGATCTTTACAAACCTAATGTGCATACATATACTGCAATGATTGCTGGTTACTGCAGGGAGGGAAAGATGAATCGAGCTGAGATGCTATTGAGCAGAATGATAGAACAGGGGATTACTCCTAATGCTAATACCTATTCGACTCTCATTGATGGTTATTGTAAGCTTGGGAACTTGGATCGTTCCTATGAATTGATGGACACAATGGGTAAAGTTGGTCTAATTCCGAATATTTGTATATACAATTCCATCATTGATGGCCTTTTTAAAAAAGGAAGAGTAAATGAAGGTTATAAATTACTGAAAAGAGGATCTGAAACTGGGCTTTCTGCTGATTTAGTTACATATACTGTTCTCATATCAGATAGCTGCAAGCATTCAGATATGGAGCAAGCTTTAGCATTTTTAAGTAAGATGTTGAAGGTTGGTTTAACTCCTGATGTGCATTTATACACCACCTTGATTTCTGCTTTCTGTCGACAGAGAAGGATGGCAGAAAGTGAAAGGATATTCAATGAAGTTATTAAGCATGGCATAGCTCCAACAACAGAAACATATACATCCATGATATCTGGATACTTTAGAGATAGAAATGCCAGCATGGCCTTGACATTTTATCAGAAAATGGCTGAGTATGGCTGCATACCTGATAGCATTACTTATGGTGCCTTGATTAGTGGATTGTGTAAGGAGTGCAAGGTTGATGAGGCCAGATCTCTCTACGATACAATGATGGACAAGGGGCTTGTCCCCTGTGAAGTTACCCGGTTGACAATAGCTTACGAGTGCTGCAAAATGGGGGAACCTTCCACAGCTATGGTCCTCTTAGACAGATTAGATAAGAAATTATGGGCTCACACTGTAAATACTTTGATTAGAAAGCTTTGCAGTGAAAAAATGGTGGAAATTGCTGCACTGTTTCTCCATACATTGTTAGATAAACAGAAGACTGCTGACTCTGTAACACTTACAGCTTTTATGACTTCCTGTTACGATAGCAACAACTATTCCCTTGTTGCAGATATCTCTGCAGAGATTCAAAAGCAAAAGGATTAGTTTTCTACATGTTTCAGGGATGATAACCTATCTTTTGCATCCCCATACCCATCAATAAAGGATGACATTGACCTCTTTGTTTTGCAAGATTTTCAGAGTTAATCTGGAGGTTTAAGCAGCCTTGTTAGAAGAGAATCCTGATGAAAGTGATGATATAATGCATGCTCAGTGATGAGGAATGGCAAAGGAAGACAGTGCAAACCATATCTTCCACAGTTTCTATTGATGACTGAGAGGGTAACAAATATTGTCTTGAATAAGCTTGTTCCTCAAACCTTATCTTTGACCTCTGGATTTGGAGTATGCTTACTTTCACTTCAAATAGCAATCGATGTGTATATATATATATAATTATTAAATTATTTATTTTATTTTATTAATTTCAAAACATATTAGTTAAAATAATACATTTTAACAAAATATAATAAATAGAACACAATGGTACAGACAAAAGTATTAAGAGTTTAACATTCTAAACAAATTCAGACAATACAAATTAAATTTTCAATGCTTATCGTTTCATGCTTCAGTTTTAAGAAATACTACTGAAGTTTAATGGAAAACAATTAATCCAGTCTCCTGGAGCAAGCAGCTTCTCTTGCCATTCCTAAACTTCTTCTGCTTACAATGGCTGATTTATCCACTATTGTCTTATTCCTGACCCCATGGAGTTCTGGTAAATCAGCACGGGCATTGGTATCTGATTATGGGGATTCCATCATCTACTGATTATAGGAATCAATGAATTTTACTACAATTGAATGCGGACAAGCAGAGTACAAGTTTTCCACAGATTCTGCATCACCACCGGAACATACACAAGTAGCCACTTGAACAACATGCCATTTTAAAAGTTCTTAGCTTGGCACAGCTGGTAAGCAACTTATAAATGCTACATGAGGTCCTTAATTTGACTTTCGCTGCAAGCATTATGTAAAAGTTAGGAGTAAAGTTTTTTTCTAACCAAGAGTCAAAACTCTATGGGCATAACCTAGATTAGATCTGAATTAGTCACGAAAAGAAGAAACATATCACCAGAAGGAAAGAACTCGCCTGGGATGGGTTAAAAGATGACTGGAAGCACATAAGAAAAATTGAACAGAATAAGGGCACTGACTGGTACTTACTTTTGCCTTGATATGCTGTCTAGGCAGAGGTCTCAACGGGAAGACATGTCTCTGAACCAAGAACAATGATCCCGATTGGAGCACATCAAAACGGCTTGTTTTTTACATGCATCAATCGAATGCAAGCTTCAACGGACCTTTATCAATCTCTACTTGCAAGTGAAGCAAGCATAATTTAATCACTTCTAACAACCATCCTTCTCCTTGAAGAAACTATCAGAAATGTTGGAACAAATTATCAAGAAAAACCAGCTAATTTTGCATAGATGTTCTTGAATCATAAATATGTGCTTCCTTGATATATATGGAAACAGGAAAAATCTTGAAAATCTATTTTTGTTAACAATGCCATTACATCCCTACTGAATGACTTATATCTCAAAACATATTTACAGCTTACAATTTGTCAGATTTGTAAGAGGCGATCTCAATGTTGATGGAAGGCTTGTGCAATTGTTGCCATTGATAGAACAATTTCCTACAAAAGTTGGTAACAGTTAACTGTTGAACCACTTGGAGAATATCAAGAGTAAATTGCACAAACAACTAACAGATAGAAGAAAATGTATATCTGCAGAAAAGACAGTCACAGGAAAATATTTGGTTGAGATAACATGGTTCTGAAAATCAACCATCCTTGCACCAAAAGCAGACATTACCTGCGCTCTTTGTTTAACTAGGTACACTCAGAGACTGGTGAAGGACCAAAAGACTTGTTTTATCATGTTCATTTATAGGTTATGATTTAGTACTGGTTTTGCATAATGAGGATACAATAACTCGAAAGGACAGCATTGAACTATAGTCATTTTTTTTGCAGGGGGCCAGAAAGATAAAGAGAGAATTAATTTCCATTCAAAAAAACTTTGTCCATTTCCACATGGAGCTCAAAGATTTTGTTGATATCTGGTTCTTGTAATTGATTCACTCTAGTTACATCAGTCAATGGGATGGTAAACATTAAAGATACCTAGTGTTGATGTTGGAGGTCTCCAAGGAAATTCTGATCAAGGAGTTCCCACACAGGTAACTGCCCAGAATTGTTTGGACACTTCTGCTTTTACAAACCTGCATATCATCTAAGTATCATCCAACACTTGAATCCTCCATCGGCCAAATCCCAATACAACAAGAACCTAAAGGCTCTTGCGTGAGACCTGCAATGGAATATGGGATTCTGCAATATAGCTCAGAGGTTACCATGGTTGTGCAGACTTTCATGACCTAAGAAAGAAACAAGTTATCTCTTATCCACAAAAGAACTGATGTCACGGATATCTGATCATATTAAATGGCTTACATTGACCAAAGATGTATAGTTTTCCCAAGGGCTCTGCAGGAAGCCAGAATCTGAGCTTTCTGTGGCATTCTTGCAAGCAGACAATGTTCTCCTCCAGTTGAAGCCAAACATTAGTAGTATTTGGAAATATTTGAACCTATTACCAGTAATCAGCACAAGAACAACACCCATCTTGGAAACTATGGAAACGATTAACATCTCTTATGATAATGAGCCTTTTTGTGACCTTCGAAATTAGTTTTGCAGCAGAATGACAGTCATCACATATTCTCAAGTTCTTAATGATACGGATGGGTGCACTTGAAGGTGTTCGCATGAGAGCAAAAGCAATTGCCAGTTTCTCACTGTGATAAGTAAGATTGTCTTCTCTTTGTTCCTCTTCCACATCATGAAGTGCAGAAGTAACATCAGGAACATAACCAAATCGTTTTATCTCAGATAGCAAATCTCTTATCTTCTCATGAATTTGAACTGACTCAGGGTGTTCGTTGTCATCTGAAACAAAGATATGTGTGGTGTTTTTTATCTCTGTCCAGCTTAATCCAGGTTCTTTCTTTATGTTTCTTCCTCTCATTAACCTCCTTATTCTAGAAACTCCATCCCAACTCTTTGCCTTGGCATGCATATTAGACAACAGAATACAAGTTCCCACATCATCAGGATTCAATTGAAAAAGAACTTCTGCGACTCGTGTCCCTATGCCATAGTTCCCATGAACATGACAAGCATTTAACAAAGTACGCCAGGCAATGATATCCCATTTGATAGGTGTTGATCTCATGAAATTCTCAGCTTCAATAAGCTTCCCAGCCTTGCCAAGCAGCCCAACAATACATGTATAATGCTCCAGTCCAGGTTCAATTCCCATCTCGTACATCAAATGATACAAATAATAGAAGCCTTCTTCTACCCGACCCAAGTGTCCACAAGCAGAGAGAACACCAATGAAAGTTACATAGTCTGGTAGTTTTTTTGCAGCTAACATGTCATGAAAAACAGTCAGGGCTTCATTTCCAAGTCCGTGATGAGAGTAACCAGATATCATTGAATTCCATGTAACAGAGTCTCGGAGCTTCATAATTGCAAAGGAACTACAAGCAGCTTTAATGTTCCCATTCTTAGAATACATGTTGATCAAAGCATTTCCCACAACAACATAATCCTTGTAACCAACCTTGTAAACACGTGCATGTAACGAATTCCCATATGCAAATGCTGACAAGCTAGCACTAGCATTCAGTAGCACCGCAAATGTATATTCATTTGGCCTTACAGAATCAAGTTCCATTTTGAGAAAAAGCTTCAGTGTCTCCTCAAAGTACTCATTTTGAAAATAAGCAGCCAAGATTGTTGTCCAAGAGACCACAGTCCGAATTTCTAATGCGTCAAAAGTTTCCCTTGCCCCTGAAATCTTACCACACTTACCGTACATATCTATAATTGCACAATTGAAATATGCATCGAACATGAAATTGGTTTTCACCCCCCTAGCATGAACTTGCAAACCCAACTTCAGATCCTTGAGTCGAGCACAAAGACCAAACACGCCAACAAAAGAGGCAATATCCCAGTCCACTCCCTCAGCCACCATTGTCCTCAAAACATTCATTGATTCACATAGAAAACCATTTTCCAAAAGCCCGCTTAAGATGGTATTGTACGTGCATTTATCTGATCCAGGTACCTCACTGAAAACTGTCATAGCCCCGTGCACCTCACCACACATAGAATACATGGACAAAAGAGCATTCTTCACATACAGATGGAAAATCAACCCCGACTTAACAGCATAACCATGACACTGCAGGCCCTCACGAAGCAAGCCATTATCCGCACAACAAGAAAGAACCGTGGAGAGTACATATTTATTAGGACACAAACGCTCATTTCCGTGCTCATCATCCGCAGTGATCATGGTTTTGAACAGTTCAAGAACCTTAGAACAAAGCCCATCGTGCAAATACCCTGCCATTAATGTACTCCAAGAGACAATGTTTTTCACGTGCATTCCATCAAATACCCGTTGAGCGATAGGCAATTGATCACATTTTGTGTAGAGATTAAGCAAAGTATTGTTCTGGATCACATTGTGTGGAGAAGCTTGGTTAGATACCAAGAGATGAGCATGGATAGTTTTGCCAAGCCTGAGGTTTCTCGTATCAGCTGAGGTTTTCAGTAGCTTGACAGAGGAAGTTTGGTGATCATGTCTGAAACGCCACGGTGCGTACCAGTCGAGAAGCGCGCGGTAATCAGTTGGTGAATTTTTCGGACCGCGCATTGGCGCATTGCAGATATTCACAACCTATACAAATTCTTTCTCTAAGAAGAATAATGGTCCGAAGACTCCGAACATTTGTCTTTTTCTTAGGAAGGTGGTTTTTATTGGAATATTCTGAATTAATAATAAATATTGGTTGATTTTTTATTTTTATACTTTTTTGAGTAATAAATATAGGTTCATATATAAATATATTTTTGGACAAATCGTTAATTTAGTCCCTTAAATTTATATTTGTTTTAATATGGTCTCTTATATTTAATTTTGTTCAAAGTAGTCCCTTAAGAAATTTTAAATTAATTAGAGTGGTTCTTTGACCGTTAACATCCAAATATTCCGTTAACTTCCTTTGCGCATGCTTTTTGAGAGGGAGTATTTTTGTACTTTTACACCCCTCTATCCCATTAAAAGATTAGTTTTTTTTTTTTTTTTTTTTCTTTAATTTTGAACAAAAACCTAAACCCAAACCCATCAAAATTTCTTCCTCATTTCTATTCTTCCCATTCTCTATGATTCTTGCTACTTTCATTCTTCTGCATTTTGAATAAAAAATCGAAGAGCCGAAAGGGAGTATGAGAAATCGAAGATCGAAAGGAAAAATTCAAGTTGATATTCCCTTCTAAAATTTAATGATTGTTTCCATATTAATGGTCTAAATCTTGTGGGTTGCTGCCATTAAATCAATTTCTTGATTTTTAAAGATAAACAAAACTCGTGTTTTGTTATTAAAAAATCATTCAAATCTTTTATTGTTTTCTCTATTCAAATTTGATGTTCCCTCTTTATAAAATGAAAAGAAAATTGGAGACAATCAAAATCAGGGGAAAGAAAAATTTAACTATTTTTAGTGGACCATGGTTTGGTTCTATTGGAGCTTTGTAGTGAGGAAAAATAGTTATAATTGTGGATTGTTTTAATTTGATGAAGTAGAGATTGAAGTTAGTAGTATATTTTTATTTTTTTTTTTGTAAATGCAGATAGTAAAAGAATTAATTTTGATCCGTTTGAGTTGGGATTTTGTGCAAAATTAAAGAGAAATTTTTTTTAAAAAAAAAAAAAAATTGACTAATTTTTAAATGGTATAGGGGTGTAAAAGGAGAAAAATACTCCCTCTCAAAAAGCATGCACAAAGGAAGTTAAAGAAATATTTTGATGTTAACGGTCAAATGACTATTTTGATTAATTTGAAAATTTTTAAGGGATTACTTTAGACAAAATTAAATATGAGGGACCATAACAGATCAAACATAAACTTAAAGGACTAAATTGGTGATTTATCAAAAGAAGTTAATGGTCAAAAAACTACTTTAGTTAATTCAAAAATTTTTAAGGGACTATTTTAGATAAAACTAAACATGAAGGATCATAACATATAAAAATATAAACTTAAAAGATTAAATTGAGGATTTATCCTATATTTTTTGATAAATAGGTTAATTTTTATACTTACAATGTTGGGATGAGCACTATTACATATACTCGTCATTACTCATAAAAAAAAAAAAAAATGCAACCCACCAGATACAGTGAATCTCATCAGAAAATTAAAGAAAATAAAGAAACGCCACCAGCGTTGGTTTTCTTTGAAGTCAAAAGTGGGCAAATGACGAGAGTGATATCATGATTTCTTTGTCCATTTGCAGATTACATAGTACACTCTTGAACACTTCCTTTGGAGCAAAACAAAAGCATCCTACTCTTCTTCTTCGATTGTCTTCCAAGGTAAAAACAGTCAGTTTTTTTCTTTTTTCTTTTTTCTTTTTTTTTCCAGATCATGTACAAAACTTGGGTTTCTGATGGTAAATTTGATTTTATGTGAATAAAGATCTTCTTTTGGTGACTTTCTGTACCCTTTTCTTTGAATTTTTGTGATTAGGTCTATTTGTTTCTTGAATTTATCAGGCAGGCAGGTTAAAAGAATGGTTATCAATCTTGGGTTTCTATCAATAGCATAAATTTTGTTTTCCCCCAGTTATGATCAGAGGTTTGAGACTGGAAAAAATAAATTTTTTTTTTTAAAAGGAGAAGAAGAAGAAGAAAAGAATAGATGGCAAAGATGGAGATATTGACCAATGCTTTTCCTTTATGACGTCCTAAATAGTAGAGTTGCAGATATATATATATATTGTTGCTTTAACAGCATAGATTTTCCATTTTGGACATCTTAAAATTTCTCCATTTGTGTGAAATACTAGGTAGCTGATATGACTTTCTTGAATTGGCCATGATCCTCTAGTTGTTTTAGGTTTCTCTAACTTCCAAGTAAGGAAAAAGAAAAATGTTACCCCATAATAGCTTATGGATGCAAGTTTCTGGTTGAATAACAATGCTGGATTAGTTGAAACCCATTGAAGGGTGACATGAACACACACCCAAATATAAACTTTGTTCAAGTATCGCTAGTGACAATTTCCATTGAAGATCTTACAGTTTCCAGTTTCATTTTATATTTGTCATTGAATTTCTTGTACCCTTTATTCTTAAAACATTTGCTTACATCAAAATTTGTGACTTGGCTTTGAAGTAGATGATACTCAAATTGATATTTCTGAATGTAATTTCATTTCTTTAGCACTCCCTCCGAATGGCTCACTCTGCTCTAGATGAGATGTCAGCAACTGGTGCCTTTGTGAGGACTCCTTCAACTTTCCGTAACATCATTTCTCGAGATCCAAACTCCCCTTTTCCTGCAGAAGGTGGGAGGTATCACCTGTACATATCATATGCTTGTCCCTGGGCATCCAGGTGTGTGGCATACTTAAAGATCAAAGGACTTGATAAAGCCATCAGTTTTACTGTAAGTGCCAAAACAGAAAGCTCTGCTAAGAGTCAAAAGTTTTTAACGTTTTTTTTTCCTGTTCTTAAAAATGTATTTTCTTTGGCAATCAGTCTGTCAAACCAATATGGGAGATGACAAAGGAAACCGATGATCACAGGGGATGGGTGTTTCCGGCTTCAAGTATGGATGAACCAGGTGCTGAGCCTGATCATCTGAATGGGGCAAAAACTGTAAGAGAATTGTACGAGATTGCCAGCACAAACTACTCTGGGAAATTCACCGTTCCTGTACGTGTGTTTTTCTATAAGCTGGATAATCTTTTGGCTTTTCTGGATTTTTATGTGACCTGAAAGTTGATAAACTGTTGATCATTTTTGTACAGGTTCTCTGGGATAAGAAACTAAAAACCATTGTGAACAATGAGAGTTCAGATATCATCCGCATGTTAAATGCAGAATTCAATGACCTCGCTGAGAATCCATCTCTGGACCTTTACCCTTCTGATTTGCAAACGCAAATCAATGAGACAAATGAGTGGATATACAATGACATAAATAATGGCGTTTATAAGTGTGGGTTTGCCAAGAAGCAAGAACCTTATGATGAGGTAAATATTTTACTTGCTCTCGGGATCTTTTATTACATTTTCCGTTCACTCCTTGTTATACTAATACAAATGTAACAAGAGTCATTTTTTTCTAAATTATGGCACTTAACCCTTTGCAGGCAGTGACAAAATTATATGCAGCCTTGGACAAGTGTGAGAACATACTCAGCAAACAGCGATATTTATGCGGGGAGACTGTGACAGAAGCAGATATTCGCCTGTTCGTAACACTAATAAGGTTTGATGAGGTAATTGGTTCTTCTCTGTTAATGTCAAACATTTGAAGTTTACTGTTGTTCAAGTAAAGAAAATTTTGAATTTCTTCTTACATAATGACTCAAAATCTGATGGTGCCCTTAGAGTTCAACACTTTTAGGTTACAAATTTACTGAGGTCAATTGTGCATTTGACTGAAGTTCCCAAATTGCCATCCTCAATTCAAAGGCTATAGAAGTTTTTGCTTCTAAAATCATTAAGTCAATGTGTTGTTCTATTCACAAAAACTGATTGTTCATGTTTACAGGTATATGCAGTTCATTTCAAGTGCAATAAGAAGTTATTACGTGAGTACCCAAATCTTTTCAATTACACCAAAGACATTTTCCAGATGCCTGGGATGAGTAGCACAGTGAACATGACACACATCAAAAAGCACTACTATGGGAGTCATCCTACTATCAATCCATTTGGGATCATTCCTCAAGGTCCAGACATCGACTACTACTCTCCGCACAACAGAGATCAATTCACCATGTAAGATCCCATCTACATGCAACTATCTTTTTGTCTGCATTTCAGAATGTTCTTTACCAAGCAGAAAAATTACTGGATGGAACTCAAGAATATTCAATAAAAAGTACTCTGTTTTCTATTCGGAATATTGAAATATCAAAGTTATCGAGGATATGTAAACTGCAGAAATGCATTGAATAAATGAGTGCGCTAAATAGAGGGCTAGAGAAAGTAACAGTTTACGGCTGGAAGTAAAAAGAGAAAACTAAACTAATATCAACTGTTAACTAATCTGCTAATTGAGTGAACTAAATTGAACAAACTTGAACCGGTTGCTAATTGCCTCTTTTCCTGTCTTATGAACTTTAAACAGGGAATCTGTCAAACTTAAAAAATCACGGTAGATGATATCCAAATTGCAAAGCTTCAGATAAGAAATCTTTTGTTTTAAGCATGGTAGGCAGTATCAATCATAGAATATTGTCATTTGTCGTATCGAATTCAATCCTTGTTTTTTTCATCCCTCCTTTCGCCACTGTTCTCTATTTATCAACTGAAATTCAAAATAGTGGCTACAATTTTCAGTTCAATCTTTGAAATGCATGCCTGTTCTGATGCTTCCTGGTGCTTGACATGAAAGAAAAGTATACTCGAACAGGAGCTTGTGAATTAATGCAACATGAAAATCATGGAAGCTATAACCTCTCAGGAGAAGATATCAAAACATAGAATCTCACTAACTAGAACAAAAATGGAAGGAAATTTCAATCAGGACAATGCAAGAACAATTATGATGGCCCTTTTCTTTCTGCATATTAAAAAGAAAATCTTGGTAGCATTTCATCAGCTTGCTGGGGTTGCTTCCTTGAAAGCATTACTGCTGAAATTTTTTATGGCTCTGCAGTGATAGGAGTGAATATTTACTATTAGTTTTCCTCCGCCCTTTGCTTCTCTTTCCGTCCTTCCCTCTTTAAAAAAATAAGAAACAAAATAAGGTAGAGCATCTAAGCGACAAGAGGATATCTATGCAAGAAAATCCATCATTCACATTCATCTGAATTGAATAGTGAATTAAATTTATACAAACAGCACAATTGCTAGTAAAATGGCATTAGTAGCACTCTCCAACAAATGATGACAATTCCACTACTTATAGGATGTGCTAATTACAGGACAATTACCAACAGCTAATTCAATGAGACTGAAACAACTCCAGCGACTGGAAAATCTAAAATATAAAATGCCTTCTCAAAGTCCTGAAGTTGTACCTCATGCTATTATCAATGGACAAGTGGACATCAATTTTTTATCATATCAATTTAAGGCCTCAGTATGGTTGGCAGGGAAAGCCTATGGCTATCACATATATATATATTCTCTTCCATAATTTCGTAGAAGGAAATCTGTGAAAATGCATAATATGAATCAGTTCCTCTGCACAACCCATCTTGAATGTGCAAAGCATACCTTGATTTTGTTATTCATTTTGATAATCAAATTCTTGTAAAAGCCAGTATCGGGAATTAGTTAGGCCACCATTTACTTACTGCCCACATAACGGGTGATCTACTTGAAAAACTTCATCTAAAACTAAAACCGGCGAGTACAAAAAAATAAACCAAGCTGCCGGCAGAGACATAAGATCAGCAGACTTAAAAATATTTCAACAGTCATCAATTTCTACAACCCAATTCAATTTTCAAATCAAGAGAGAATTTAACCAACAAATTACAAACCACAAAGTTAATCATTTTTTATTACAAATTTATTTCAGAGGTAAAATGCACTTACAAAGAGAGAAGAGACTAGAAGTTCATGCCACGGGGACCGACTGGCTGCGCAAAGGGGATTAAGAAATTTCTGAAATTATGATTGGGACTGGTGAGAAGAGATGCAAACAGACAGAGATAGCTGGGCATGTTGACACTGGCGGCGCTTTAGGGAAGTGCCGCCACTGGAGCAGAGGCTTCGAACAGCCTCCGATTCTTCCGGGCAGGCGACCGCCACCAGACACTCAGCTAGAGAGCGATTGAGGTGACGACACGCAGCCTCGCGCGCTGGTCCAGCTGGAATTCGTCGGTGGCAATCGGTCAAGGCGCGGTGGAGCCGCTCGCACGCACGTACTGAAATACTAACGTCACCCGCGGTTGTTGCCGAGACTCCTTCCCCTCGTCGTCCTGGCATGCTTTGCACGTGGGTCCCACTAATGATCCGGACAATTTCGTCTATTATATGATAAAAGCTTTTTACTTTTTCCTTTTTTTTTTTCCTTTTTTTAAATTTAAGTAACATTTTTCTAACAATGGAGCCGAAAAGGGCCCTATCGCATGCGGGGACAATTTCGTCTATTTTCGAAATTTCCGTTTTGTCCCTATTTTTTCAGCTTATTAAGGATATGCCACAGCCATTTTGACTAGTTAAATTACTTATAAAATAAAAATAAAAATTGACTAGTTAAATTTGTTGTTTTTTTTTTTTAAAAATAAATTATTATTATTTTGAGGGGCTATTTGGCTTTGTTAAGTAAGAATTTTTGTCAAGAATGAGTAATTAGTTGGTAACAGTCTCATTTATAATTAAAAAGGTCATAAATATAAATTTGAGATACTTTTAAAGATAAAAGTGTCTCAAAATTTTAAAAAAAAAAAAAAAAAATTTATTGAATTTGACTCAAATTATTTTTCTTTCGTAATATTATTTATTTACTTAACTAAATTTTAATTATTTGAAAATTTATTGGTGTAATTAGATAGATATTTTGTTTTTTTTTTTCTTTTAAATCATTCAAATCATTTTTTATAAAGTTGGGGGGAATTTTTTTGTGTGAATTTAATTTTTTAAGTTTTTGAAGAGTGTGTGTGTGTGTGTGTGTGTTTTTTTTTTTTTTTTTTTTTTTGTTTTAAGCCCACAAAAGTATATAGATTCAATCTTTACGATTTCGATGTATAATAAATCTATTATACCTTTTATATATATGATAATCGATTATCATTTTAAAAAAAAAAAAAAAAAAAACTTTGGCCAATTTTATAAAAATTTGTAATTCTATCCAAATATATATACTATTTTAAAAAAAAGGTCCAAATAGATCCTATATATTTTAATATGATGTACAGTAAACAATGCTTGATTCTAGAAGAAGGATAGATAATGGGATGCATCAAGTTTGGCTTCTTGGTTTAAAGGGCAAACCTATGTTGTTGGAGTAAAAAAATGCATAAACTAAGCAAACTTTTATATATGTATATATATATATATATATATTAATATAATAAGTGTGTTGTCATCAATATCTATATGAAAGTAACATTGGATAATATAAATATATATATATATATATATATATATATATATATATTAGCTTTTCTAATTTGTATAAATGCAAGAAGGTTAATTAATAAACACCACAATTTATATTTATAGTATCTCTAAAAATAAAACAAAGAAAAAAGGAAAGGGAAAAAAAAAAAAAAGAAAAAAAAAAAAAGAGTTTTAAGGTGTGTTTGGACTAGTTTTTATTTTGACTTTTTTACTTGTTTTAAAAATAAATTGGTAGTTTTGGTTTGAACAGCACTTATATTAATTTATTTTTTTTTATCAAATCATAGGGTGTAGGGTCTATTAAAATTGTCAAATCATTATAAAATTAACGCTCATCACATTATTCTAAAAATCAATACTTTAATAATTATATCATTATTACATCTATAAAATTTATCTCGTTTCTCAAATAAAATTTACTCAACTTTAAAAATTTAGGCTGTATTTGAATTTCCATTATATTTAAAAAAAAAAAAAAAAAAGCTTATTCGAGACAAAGTTTCATTGAAAATGAATATTGTTTGTAACTTTTTTTTTAAATTGAATTTTATGTTGGAAAAAGTAGGGTTAAATATATAGGTTTTATAGGTATAATGATTGTATTTGTAAGAGAATGTTTGTTTTGAGAAAAGTGTGTAAGAGTGATTTTATTAATAATATATATTTTTTAAATAAGATGGATCTACAAATTTTATAAGTATATTTTATATGTGTGTTTTTGGGGGGATGAATTTTAATTGAAAAAAAATATAGTCCAAATGTGCCCGGTATTGGGAGACAAAACTTCTTCACCGAACTCTAATATAATTAAAATCTAAATACAGTCTCACTTTTCTCAAAATAAAAACTAGTTCAAAAACAACCTTATTTTTTTATATTATGCACTTTAATAAATAAACTTTTTGTAGGGATGATATATAATTGAATCAAGTAGTCCACTGATCATGATTTGATCATTGAAAGATATAAAGATGATGTAATTGACAAAAGGGTGTGAAGATAATGAAAAGTGACAACAAGAGAGAGAGAGAGAGGAATTGTGCTATTGGGATAGGATTTTGTATATAGAATTAATGGGTGTGGCATTATACACACACACACACACACACACATATATATATATATATAATCAATTAAGAGAGAGAGAGAGATGGAGAGGGAGAAGATAAGGTGGTTTCTTGAATATTTGAAAGATGAAGATGCACTTATTCAAGAATACAAGATCCCTGCCCTCCACAACCATATCACCAATTTTGTAATAATTATTAATGGCTTTCTCTATCTTAGCAGTATTTTTGCACCTACATACATAAATATAGAAAACATGGAAGTCAAGAAAAAGATGGACTTGTCCAACTTACACAAGAAGAAAAATTAAACCAATTTTGTTGAGTCTTTTTTTTTTTTTTTTTTTGCAATGAGTAGGGTATCTTTTGAACATGATGATTCAATTTATGAAAAGAAAAAAAAAAAAATCTATATATACACTTTTTTTACTTGCTACTTCTTTATATTTTAATAAAATATTATTAATTTTCTTAAATTAAGGTATTAATTTTAAAATTAAATATAATTTTTTTTTTGTTATGGAGACGACCTATATTTTTCTTGAGCCCACCACACTTTGCTTGGCTCATCGGCCATGTTACGTCTCGAAACTGAGGTACAGCATGACCGTACCCTCAAGATTTCCCCTAAGAATATAAGGTTTCTTTGTCATCTTAATCAAAAAATTAATCCCAAGTATAAAATGAGAGATATACAAATCCTTAATACAATAAATAATTCCAAAAGAAATTCCAAAAATAACATTAAGACTATAATTTCTCATAGAAATTCTGAAACAGAATTAGGGGTACAATCCCAAAATAAAAAAATCTAACCTAATTATGAGAATCAAGATCTCCACTTATTCTCTTTCTCATCATCAGTAGTATCTACAAAAAGGAGAAATAAAGAGAAGGGGTAAGTTAGAACCCCATTGAATAAACATAATATCTCTCATTTCTTGTTTTTCTAAATATCAGAGAACAAAAGTGAAGTCAACAATATATTCTAAAAACATTTAATCAAACGTAAACTTTCCCATAAAAAAATATTTTTTAATCAAACAGATAACATAACAAATTCAAATCTTTTACAAAAGCTCAAGAAAGTATAGTTACTCGTTGGTTTAACCGAATTTGGCCCTAGCTATACTCCCACCAGGACGGCCAGAACTTATCAAAGTGTGAGCTTTTTCACCATGTTATATAAGTTCAGAACTTATAATTTGGAACATGTTCTCCAATTAATTCCTAAATAGACTTGAGCCAAAAACTTATATTTTTGGGGAAAGCTTAAATAGTTTAAACAAAATAATTTTTCTTCAAAAATAAAGAAAACATAATTTTTCTTTTGTAAAATCTTTAGGAAGTTAAAAATTTTCAAAATGCTAATAAAAATCTTCACGAAGTAAGTCTTTGATGAAATGAATAAAAAGGAAAATCTTTTGATTAATTTTAAAATAGGCAGAAAGAAGGTTCTTGCGAGAGTAAAAAAATAAACGAATTATTTCCTTCAGAAAGAAACGAAAGAAACAAGAATTAAAGCATTTTTATCATGAAACAAAAATCAAGAGTCGAAAACTCAATTCGATGAAATGAAAGAAACAAGAAGAATTCAAAGAATTTATCAACGAGAATCAATAACTGAAAATTCAATTCGATGAAACAAAAGAAATAAAAATTCAAAGAATATTATCAAGAAACAAATATCAAGAATACCTCTATGATCTATCTTCAATCAAAATATAATATCCCACTAATTTGATATCTGAATTCCAACATCGTTGATTCTCTTCAATCAAATTTTTTCTAATCGATCTTCTCAGTAGGACTCCTTATTAGATCAAATAACTTATTAAAACTTATAACCTAATATCAGTAGGACTTCTTATTATATTACGTAATTCATAACTCTTAATAATTAATAAAAGTCTTAAAATTCCTTAATTGCCCTAATTTGGGTCTGGTATTACAGGTCAACATTTTGAATACCCAGACATTCTTACAATGCTCTGCATGGCACATCAGTCAACATTTTGAATACCTAGACATTCTTACACAAAAGCTGGGTATCGAACTCAATACTTCTTACGATACTCAAGGGCAGGATCTTATCCGTGGCTCTGATACCAGTTTGCCACAAAAGCTAGCTGTCATGGAGACGACCCAAATTTTACTTCAACCATATTCCATCAATTTTTTTCTTTTCCTCTTACTTACTAAGGATACCTTATTTGAAAAAAATATTTATTCCAATTATAAAAATTCTTACCTTTAATTGATGCTTACTTATAATGGTAAAAATACTTAAAAAAAGTATATATATATATATATATATATATATATTGACAAATTTATAGTGAGAACAAAATCCTCTTCCTCAAACTAGATAATTCTTATAAATGTGAGTTAAATTTTTGTTTTTTTTTATTTTTATTTTTGAAGTGTTTGACGATTTAGAAACTACGAAAATGTCCTCAAAAAATTAAATTGTGCACGTGACAATTATATGACTAAAGTAGTCAAATAATTTTAAAAATTTTACTAAAAGGACCAAATTTAAAAATTCAAACATAGTTATAATATTAGGTTCTTAAAATTTTAAGATTTAAGACATATGCAAATAAAATAATCATCGGAGAAAAGTGTGAAAATTTTCCTTAATTTTTTTGTAAAAATTTAAATATAATTTTGTTTGAAAAAGACCTTTGTCCAAACAAATCTTAAGGGTGTTTTTAGATTGGAGTTTTTTTTTTGAGTTTGTTCATTTTTTTCAAGTTGAGTAGAGTGAATTGCCGAAAACGAGGAGTAAAGTGGAGACCTGTAAAGAAGTTGTCTACAAAGTGGGGGGCAAAAATATTATATTTTATTGGGTGTAATGATGATAATGTTATTTGAGTTATATATATTTATATGTATTTATTGAACATTTATTTTGTTTTACAAATATTCCAAATTTTTATGGATTTCAAAATTGTAATATATGTTACCTCTTGTTGGTTTTATATATATATATTATCTGATTCCATTTATACAATTTTTTTTTTTTCAAAGTCAGAAATTTATCTCAACATTCTGTATTTGTTGTAAAAAAACTACAAATTATTGTATGACAACTAACAAAATGGGTGTACCGAAATAATACAAAAAATGTTTAAAAAACATATTATTTTTGACACGTGTTCTTTCCCATCCCGCTGAATTGGGGAAAAATAGATATAATAATGAAAATGGAAAACTTTGGCTAATAATTGAAAGAAGTATGATAAATTATTATCGAGGTGTGTTTTGGATTAGGGATTTTGCTGAACATTGAAAGAGGTATATATATGTATAAATAGTCGTTGGGCACTGCAATGTTGTTTCATATAGTCGTTGAAACTACAACAATTTGTCTGCTTTTACTCTTTTTATTAGTTTCAAAACACGTGCAATTCCCGTTATGAACCACCATTCACAATGTTTTTATGCCTACAATTTTCTAACGATGAACATGCAATGATCAATTAGTATCACTTCAAACCAGCAGTTGCATTATATACCTATAGTTGACTACCAATTTCGTAAACTAAAATATTCACTACGGTTATCCATGGAGTAGTTGCACTGTTCACAAACAAAAATATAGGGCAATGTAATCCAAAATACAATTTAGTCTAAACTATAGTTTATAACCATAATCCACACGTTGAAAGTCAAATCATAATCCAAATACAATTTAATAGCAACATGGTAGAATGTTCAAATATTTGCAGACCATACAACAAGGTTGACAACATCATTTATACCAGCTAATTAAGCAATACTGAGTTGTTCACTATTTGTCTTTTCGGTTGTGCCTTCTGCAACAGAATTACTACCAGCATTTTCTTGCAGCTTGTTTTCATCATCTGAACAACATCATGGATGAAAAATCATAAAATTAGAATACACATTTCCCATGGGTAAATAGAAAAAACCAAACTCCATTAAAATACTTACTTTTAATTGTTATATTTGATTAAACATGTGAATTATCAAAGTATTTATCTATTTGTGATCCATCAGATGTTTCTAAATAGAAATTGTTATCAATAAATTTATTAAGAAATTTGTCATGAATCCGGACATCCAGTTGGGTAATAGTTGAATACCTTCATTATCGTCCTTTGCAGAGGTTGTAAATGAATCTTTAGCCCCTTCTGTGGGTTCTGATACCACCTCAAATATTCGTTCCCGAAGTTCAATAGTCAAAATATTCTTGAATGCAACCTGTGAACTTGGGTTACCGAAGCTTTCCTAAATCATTGCCCCATTCAAAGGACTACCTGCATTTGACTGATGTTCAAGTACTTGTTGTTCATCACAATGCACATCATTCTCCTCTGTTGAGAAAGGGATATCCACAAAATCTTCATCCGGGGGATGATGCACGTGTGGTTGATGTGGTTGCTGGTCGTCCCCATATAGGTTATGCGGTGACTCAACGTGTGGTCGACCGTGTTTGGGGTCTAGCACAAAATTGTTCGACATATCCTCAGTCCTTCACGCATTACAGTTGTTCCCACTGTTTCCAAACTTCAAAATGTCAAGAATTTCAACTAAAATACCTTTCACTTGAGAACGAAATGCCTTAATCTTATTGTGGAACTTGAGACCATCTTCTCTATCATTTTCCCATGCTTGCTGCATATCTTCCAATTTCTTACCGATGCTATTCATATTCGGTGCATCAGTTGACTCTCCTCTGCATTTCCCACATTCAGCATCTTCTTCATCTTCCGCATTCTGTGACTATGTTAGCTTTGTTTCATTGATTTTGCGGTATCGTGACTCCGCGCAAGATATGTTTTATATTCCGTATGACAACTTTATTGTCTCGGTTACCTTACCTTCAAAATCAACACCAACTTCTCTGAGAATCCTGGTTAGAAACCCACTATAAAGCAACTATCTATCCTTTACCCGCAATGCTTGGTTAATATTCCAGACGAAGTAATCACCAAAATTAACAAGCTTCCTTGTTAATGCCTTGTATGTGAGGATGAAATCTATCATACCAAGTTGCTTTTGAATCTATCCTATATACACTGTGCTACTATGCCTCCCATCACACGACCAAAAACAGAGAGGTCGTTTATAGTAGGTCGGGCAGAACCGCAGAATGTTCGACCAACTTCTTCCTTGAATGCTGATTTTTGCATGACTATCAAAGATTCATATAACGACAAACAAGAACCTAAGTTGTGCATTCTAAATTAATTGTTTACTTGGTCAGCCATGATCTGAATTATGACCCCCTTCACCAGTGAAGTAACAATCAACTCCTTATGCCTTCTTGCTGATACTACTGCATTTCGGTAGAAAAGTCTAACTAGACAGGGGCAATACTCTGTGCAGAATGTGGTCAGTGTATCCCATTTTGATACACCAATATCTCTGAAAGCCCTCGAAGTTGCTCTAATTATTTCAATTTTGGGGGCTTGCCGACCGCAATGTTTATAGACGACCATCTATGAGCCCATGAGTTTTCGAAGTACTTACAAATAAAGAAAGATCCGTCTTTTGTTGGTATGTGTTGGTTTGGTTCATCTTCCAACGCAAGACCAAGCAAAAGTTTCCTTATTTCAACGTCTGCACTATGAAGTATGTTTGGATCTTCCAGTGGTGGGTGAACATTGTTGTCGATTCTCTTTCTTTTATTCGAAGCACGGCTGTTAGACCTCATAATATTGGATTTCGGAGGAGAGGGAATTGAAAGCGATGGGTTTGGAAGGACAATCTTTTTCAAATTTGTTTCAGAATATATGTGCACTATGGAATAGTAATTGGTGGAAAAACGCTTTTTAAGGTTACGAATCGGTGCTATAATATATATCCATCATTCCATTTCTTTCGTTTACCCCTGGACTGCTGCATTTTCCATCCTACAAGGCATCAAGCCATAATGTCTTTGATGTAATCCATTCTGACATGGCACCATAGTCAGACTGCGTTTAGTGGTTCATATTGCTATTGTATAGCTAACTACCACTACAGTACTCTGTCTAGGTTTTCACTTTTTTTGTGGAACTTTGTGTATGGTTGGGAGTCTTGGAACTGCGGAAGATGTATATATCTATATATATTAATATGTATATGGTAATAAAGGCCCAAACTTGAATTTGGGCCCAAAATCAATGTAGGCCCATTAAATAATATAAAGCCCATTTAACTCATAATAGTCAGAGATGAATTTAATTAGTATTGTATTTGGAATTATTTATTCCACATCGTATTTTTATATATTTTTTGTACTGACAGTTTTCTATTTATATCCGTACATATGCGTAGAAAAAGGTATGATGTCCAAGACCCTTTGAGTTTAACTGTTTTTATTTTGACTTCTTTATCCTTTGTTGACTTAAGCATCGAAAGGGTCTAAGGGTCTTTCCACCTTTTTAGCTTTTGTCTTGTAGGAAAGGTGGTCAAAATTCAGTTGAAGGATTCTAGAAGGAATTTTTGGAATTTTCGGAAGAACCTTCAGGAAGGGATCATTCATCGGCATCAGTTATATATATGTGTGAAAGCACCTACATATATTACGATTTTCCTTTTTCCTTAAAAAAAAAAACCGGATATACATGACCCGTGTTTCTAGATTTATTTACGAACCAACATGATAATAATAAAAAAAGAAATTCACATGTCTCGTTGTCATTCTCTTTTTACCACTTACAAAAGGATTGACATGATAGGTAGGTAAGAATAGACAGCTACGTTAAATGCAACCAAACTTTCCACTGAAGTCGCCTCCCTTCATAAAACCCTCGAAACGCCACACTTCTTTACAAGTCTTCCATCTTCAAACTTCAGATTTCAAAAAATCATCTTTATCATTCTCTATCTGGTTGGCCATATAACTTTTTTTTTTCCAACTCTTTTCATTGCATGTCGAGATGACATCCATCACCCCTGTATCTTCACCCTTGTTCGACATTATAGGACACATTGTTGCGACCTCAACAAAGTCCCTATCTGTCATCAAATCTGTGTATGTGTTTCTTTGTTTTTTTTTACATGTTGATATATATAGGCAGTTGTAGGTTATATATTGAAATGATTGTTTGTGTGTGTGCAGGTGCAAAACTTTTTACAACATAGTCGGTCAAGAGGAAAGCTACCTCTATCGGACTATTGCACTTCAGGGTAACTTCTGTTGGCCAACTGAGTATGATGTCATGTCCTTTTCAGGCAAAAATGCATATTTTTACAAAAATTCAGAAGTATTATTCAAAGAAGGAATTGTGAGTCACTGTGATCTCGTCTTTCATTATTGTAGAAGAAAAGAAAGATGTAAGGCTTTGATATCATCCTTAATTTTCCATTTCAATTTGAAGCATTTGCTCATCTCGATTTTTTCAAGGGTTGGGAATTTTTCAAGGAAGTCGTTGTTGTAGGACATATGGTAGCAAATTATGCCATTGCTATTGTTTATCTGTGTTCCTGGGATGAATTTCTACAAGAGAAAGGCATTACCATTATTGGAGAGCTAAGGCTAAAATTTACAATAGATGTATTCGCTCATTATCAGACTTATTACATTGTGTATTTAAGTACAGAATTATGGGTGCAAGATATGTATAGGGCACTGTCACGACCCAAAACCTAGTGTGACACGCCACGTATTGAGAGACTCAACACGTAAGGCTACATAACTGGTCCATAAGTTCAATAACTAAGAAAAAAAAAACCTCAATAATAAAAACTTCTATTGTCTCAAGTCATTAATTCAACCCAAACGAAAGTCAATTATTACAACTCAGAATCCAAACAACTAGAAATAACTCCAAACATAAAATCTACAATTCAATAATGAAAAACAATCATTGACTCTCTATCACGAGTCTTATTCAATTCTTGACTAATGCTCTTCAATAAAAACCTGCAAACATGAATAAATATCATGATGAGCTATGAAGCCCAGTAAGTAATTCCAACTCTTCCCATAAGAAATAAAGGTTTGGAAAATATTTCCTCAATCTCAATATAAAATTACTTTGGTAATATACCAATAAATATGAAAACATATTATTCATAAAATCCGTAGAATAAATTCCTGACATATACATGACATATCCATTACAAAAATGTGGCTCAACAAAGTCTTAAAAGATGCCTCTATTGGATATCCAACCCAACCCTATCCTAGTTAGGAGGGCCATAACATAACATAAACATACATGTGTGTCATGTCTACTCACCGATAGACAGGTGTAACGAGAACTAGTCCTCTAGGCTTATCAAGACAAATATGAGCCAACACCATGTAGATGCACGTGTCTCAAAACATATTCACATAAATTACATTTATAAATAAAATTAATTATTAATAAAAATTGTACTCCCTTCCAAACACAAATTCATAAAAATAATTCTCATCCTCTTTAGAAAAAGAAAAGTTAGAATCACTTACCTCCACCAAGTGACTAACTCAAATAATCTTGATCCCAAGAATTGTCACCTAAATGATAATTCATATCCAACTAATCATTAAAATGATAAATCTAAAATATCTCATGAATCTAAAGATAGATATCTGATTTATTCTATACTAAAAATATCCTAACTAAAATACATAAAATATATAAATATCATAAATATCTATATATAAGATTTCGGTGTATATAGTAGGTATATAGAATAAGGATAATATATATATAGACACATACACATATAACTACTATATATATCCTTCCTCAAAAAAATAAAATAATATACATAATAAATTAGGCCTATAAAATTAAGCCATATAGCTTAACATATATATATATAAACGTAAAAATATATTCTATCTATAAGCATTATAACTATACAATATATATATACTGGTTCCAATTCTTTTGAAAGTTGAAGAAAAATGCAGGCTTAACCATATATATATATACTGCCGAAATATATATATATAAACATAACTATATATATATTCTGCCACCCAATTCCAATTTCAACTTTTTCCAAAAACTGCAGAACACACACACACACTACACCGTCTTTTATATATAATAATATATAAAATAATAATAACATATACTCTAATTTCAATTTCAACTTTTTCCAAAAAACTACAGAACACACACGCGCACATACACATAAAACCTTATATAGTCTGTATAACTGTATATATGTATGTATATTCATAAATCATAAAACCAATAAATTAATTAGATCTTAGAGAAATTCAATTCTCAAACCTAATTTTAAATTTAGCAGATCATAAATATATTATCCCAAATCAAATTATCTCCAAATTCTATTTTACCCTAATTATCAAGTATTTAGACTAAACTAATTAAAGGATTAAATCTTACATGCACAAAAACTAACCTTGGTTGTGGGGAACTTGATCGAGACTAGCAAACACTGGATCTTCTTCCTCAACGTTGTCTGACAGTTGGCGTTGGTGGTTTTGTTCTAACAGAGACGAAGAACGAAGTCACGGTTGAAATTATTACTTAATGAGTTTAATAATAAAAGTACTTTATTAAATATAAGGAGTGGTCCCTCACAATTGTAATATTTAAAAATAACCCCAAGACTTAATTATCATATATATATCCCCTTAATAGAGTCTCGGGCACATTGTTGGGACATCCGCAATATCGAAAAATGTTGCCAAATTGGTGGTCATACCAAGTGTGCGCCTGAGAGTAATTGACGCGATTATGATCTAGAAAAACTTGATGCACAACCTCTATGTATACCTTGTGTTGCTAACCAAGAAATTTTATTTGTTTCAACTTTGATTTAGGAAATGAGAGTACTAGTATTATGGTGTTTGTAATATTCATGTTTGATTATGTAAGAATTAAAATCAATGGTCAACCAATCTTTAATTTTTCCAAATTCCAAATTCCACATTTCAATTTTCTCATTTTATATCTTTTACATAATATTTATACATGAATGTATCGTATATTTATATAATACATATAATAAATAATTTGAGTTCAAAGTTGTACATGTAACAATGCATCAATATGGGAAGATGAATTAAGCGGTCAACCAATGTCTTTGTTCCTAGTAACTTTTTTAATGGCCGACTGACAATTATTACTCCTCGACTATTTAACTTCACAACTGCCTGCATTTATACAATTATATCCTTCTATGTTCCTGTTGCATGGAAAACTGCATATGATGTCATTAATGCATGGTGAATTTGAAAGGTTGCGTACCATTTCACTTATGCAATCGACAGTAACAATCCTTAGATGATATCTTCAGCAAATTCCTCACTCTGAACAACAATTCTATTTCACTCCTGCATGCACAAACCCTAATGTAGTTTTTTAGCAAGAAGATGACCACCATTTTAGATCTTCCATGTCCACTCTTGACAATCATCTTCTATGATGTTGTTTCTGACACTGTGATGGATTTTGGAAGCATCAAAGCAATGTAAGTATTTCTTTTTTCCTATATTTCTTGATAAAGCTTCAATTGGATATTACTTTTAGTTGCAAGTATTTTAACGAATTAGCCAAAGATGACCAAGGTGAAATGTATCGGAAGGTGTTACTTGATTTCTTCTTCAGTAGAAGTCGCCGGTGGCGACATATTGCACGATTGTTTCTGAATAAGTGCCTTCATTTTGGGAACTCCGAAGGTCTATTGTACAAAGTTTGGTTCGATTTCGTACATTTCAATACAACTAGTTTATATATATCTATCTGAATGTTATGATTGGGAAAAATACGTAAGTGACTATGTAATATGGGTTGTTTTTTTTTTTTTCCTCCACCAGGTTGATTTTTTCTCCTTTGGAAATGTTGGAACGTCCGCTTTTCTTCTACAGAGGGCTCTAGATGAAGGGAACATGACAGCACAATATACCATGGGTGTTGTTCATCTTTTTTCTGAATTTCACGAAGAGAAGCAGGCTGAAATTAACATAATTGGTCAACTCAGAAAGAACTACACGGTAGACACATTTACAAGCTTTCATGGCAATGTTGTACGAACGCTCTGTCAGATTTATAAACCTAGGGCCATAGAGGAACGTGTCTACCTATGTGCCCTAGGTCGAGGATATTGCAAAACAGAAGCTCACCAGAATATACCTTTCTTATTTGGAGTGGAGCTCCTACAAGATGACCAGGACTGTGCGATTTGTGCCGCAGATGTTGAAATGGTATTTGTGTCTATAAACATGGATAGAAACATGGATTAGATGGCTAGTGATACAATGAATTTTTTTTTTTTTTTTTTTCGTGCAAACATGGGATTGATTACAACAGTTTTTTTTTTTTTTTTTCGGTTAAGTAGGTTGATGAAAATAGTTACTATTTATATGGTTATTAATATTATCTGCTAATTAATGATATGCGATGTTGGGTTATTTTTCTAATCATATGTTTATTAATATTATTTGCTGAACATTTACGTATGTATGATGAATGCGTGTGGGATCACAACTACACTATTCTGAATCTTGTTATATGATGACCACTCACAATATTGATAACATATAAATTTGTACATTTTGGACCCTCTATATTTAGTATTTAATACATCTCTCTACCATTCTTAAGACTTTTATTTGTTATTTGGATTATTATGCTTTAATAGTATAATATTAAATTGTTAGATTTTTAATTATATTTTTAT
>JAXGGT010000129.1:25848-37497 GCA_035583425.1 Marsdenia floribunda | reverse complement strand
CCTATGTGATTCGTTCTATTTGATTTATTCTGTTTTTATCACAACACAAGCACACACCAGATTATGACTTAAGCATCGGAGGAGCCACCTAGGGGACCTCCCCAGTTTTGGCTTTGCTTTGCAGGACTCTCATTTAAGAAGCTAAGGAGGAAAATCAACCCTAAAGGACTAATCTACCCTCCACCCAGGTTAATTTCCACATCATAATTGGCGCCCACCGACCTTTTCGAACCTACTTCCCTCACAATGAATCCCAATTTACCTTCTATTGACGAACGAATTCCTCAACCAACCCAAGGATTCACTCCGTCCGTTCCTCCCTGTCTGCCCCCTCTGGAACCATCCCTCCACCCTTCGTCTGTGCCTGCCAAACTCCCAGTCATTACAGAGCCCCCGCCCTGCTCCAAAGACCACCGCACCTATTCCGTTGGCACGGCAATTTCTTCTCACGGCAAATGCAAACGCCAGGACATGTCTCCTGCCCGATCCGTCACTAGTGAACGCCGCAACCACATCTTGGACGAGCCAAATCGTGCGGACGATTTGGCTTTCCTACTCTCCCACTTGGATGATTTTAAAGCTTTCCTTACTTCTCGCCAACAGGGAGAGGACCCGAAGCACGTAGAAGAACAGACTGGCGACAACATGCTTAATTTCCACAGATTGAGCAAACCAGATCTCCCCAAACACTCCATTCTCCCACCCAAAGAAGCAGCTCGCGCCCCCGGACGATCACAGATCAACCACCTCCCGCCGGGACATCTTTTCTCGGTCGATCCAACTCCCCCAACAGGCCAAACAACACCCGCACCGAATTCACAAATTCCACCACCAGACAACACTCATGCTCCTCTGACGATTCGACGCCCTTGGAATATTCTAAAATCGAATCCGCTGATTGATGCTTGTTTTTCTACAGAAACACCAAGGGATTTCAAACTCCCTTCATTAGAGAAATTCAGTGGCTCATCCGACCCAGAAGATCACATCCGACGCTATACCACCATGATGATGACCCAGTCCGCCAGTGATTTGCTCCTATGCCGATACTTTGCTAGTTCTCTAAGTGGCCGCGCATTAGATTGGTTTTCATCCTTACCCTCCAAGAGCATTGCTTCTTTCAATTAGCTGGGCGACTTATTTCTCCAACGCTTTGCTGGGAGTCGCTCCTTGAAAAAACCAAGAACTCATCTTCTACATATCAAACAAAGAACTGGGGAACAACTATCAGAGTATTCAAAACAATTTCATGATGAAAGCCTACAGGTCTACAATCTCACAGACGAATCTTACATTGAGGCTTTTTGTAATGGCTTTCGTCCAAGCCGCTACTCGGAGAAATTGAACATCATGCAGCCCCAAACGATGATGGAGCTTCTAGACAAAATCAACAAATGGGTCAAAGGAGAAAATTTGGAGAAATCGAAACGGGTAATCAGACAATTTGAACAAGACGAATTGATGAAAGCACACCCCAGGAGAGATAGCAATCCCAGAGATCGTCCTCACTCCTATGCTCCTAGTCACATCAACCCTGCCTTCAAAAGGTTTTCTCCTCGGGAACCTTACTTCAGGAAGCCCCATCATGCTGATGTTCGTCCCCAGTGGGATTCTTTCCCCGTAAACATATCACAATCCCCTTTGACACACCAGGCACTTTCGCGCACAAATTATCACCCAAGAAGGCAACTTAGCATTCACAATGACCCAGAGTTCAGGGACAAGTATTTTCCTCATCTCACCCCCAAAGACGATCATCCAAATTTCACTCCTCTAAATGTCAGACGATCCATCATTCTGCAAGAACTGAAAGATCCAGATCTTCTTCCGACCCCTAAGCCAATATTCGCTCCCAGAGACAAAAGAGATAAATCAAAATTTTGCAAATACCACAATGATATAGGTCATCTTACGGACGATTGTTTCTCTTTAAGAAGGAACATTGAGGCAGCCATACAAAAAGGTCACTTTCAAGAATGTATAAATAAGTCCGCACAAACATCAAAAGAGGAAAAGCCTTTGAAGGTCATAAACATGATCTCAGGAATTTCATCACGACCTCGGGAAGACACACATTACGAGAAACGATGACGGACTGATGCCACAAATGATAATTGTCCCTTACTCATTTCACTGAACATTGCCAGTTGCCTAGTTAAAAGAATTCTAGTAGATACCGGAAGCTCAGCCAATATCATCTATCTAGAAGCTGTGAAGGCATGAACATTCCATCTTCTTCCATTACAGATGATCAGGTTCCCCTTATTGGATTCACAAGAACTATAATCTTCACCAAAGGCCACATAAAATTACCGGTCAAATGGGGCAGTTGTAACAATTTTGTTACTGAACTTGTCGATTTCCTCATAGTGGATGCTCCAACGGTATACAATGTCATTCTAGGAAGACCAGGACTCAATCAAATGAAGGCTCACATAAGTACTTTCAGAAATGAGATAACCATGGATGTCAATGGAACATTCCACACAATTCAAGGCGACCTGACACAGGCACAAACTTGTTTCCTAACAGCCATCGAACACGCTGCACATCGTGAAACAATAGAGACTACTGATACAATAACAGGTGACCGGCTTGAACCTGCCGCGGAAATAGAAGAATTCCATATCATGAACCAAGCTACAAAAATACTCAAAATTGGACATCACCTTCCTCCCAAACTTAAGGAAGATCTCAAACAAGTCCTCAACAATTTCCAGGATATTTTTGCCTGGTCTTCCCAAGACCTAGGCATCATTCCTCGTCATTTCGCTAAACATCACCTCGGCATCCCATCATCCACCAAACCCATCGTCCAGAAGAGAAGGTTTTTTGCAGCAGATCGCCAAGAAGCCATCAAAACAGAAGTCACAGATCTACTGGAAGCTGGTATCATGCGGCACGTCTGGTTTCCCACTTGGGTTTCAAACCCAGTTCTTGTCCCAAAACTAGACGGATCATGGCGAATGTGTATAGATTTTACATCTATAAACAAACACATTCCAAAACGACCATTCCCACTGCCAAAAATTGACAAACTAGTCGACACCACCTCTAGCCACGCTCTTCTGTGTTTTCTAGACGCCCACAAAGGATTTCACCAAATCCAGATGGCTGAAGAAGACGAAGAGAAAACTTCTTTCATTATCCCTTATGAGTTATATTGCTACAAGTGCATGCCTTTTGGGCTGAAGAATGCAGGCGCAGAATTCCAGAACATGGTGAATAGAATGTTTGCGACTCATATGGGAAGAAATGTTGAAGCATATATCGATGATATCCTTATCAAGACCAAGGAAGTATCACAATTCCTGGACGATTTGAAGGAAACCTTCAACACCATTCGTACACACGGCATGAAACTCAACCCAAAGAAATGTTCATTCGGAATAGAGGTCGGGAAATTCCTTGGATACATGGTCTCGCACAGAGGCATCGAAGCAAACCCATCCAAAATCCAGGCCCTCTTAGATATGAAACCACCCCAGAATGTGAAAGAAGTTCAAAAACTTACTGGACGCATCACGACCCTTAACAGATTCTTAGCAAAATTAGGCGAAAAGTCTCTCCCTTTCTACAAAATTCTTCGCAACCTAAAATCTTCATCTTTCACTTGGACCAAAGAATGCCAAACAGCCTTCAACGATCTTAGAACTCACCTGAGCAACCCACCACTTTTGGTTTCCCCAAATCCAGACGAGATCTTGAATCTACACTTATCTGTCTCTGAAGAAGTTTTAAGTTCAGTTCTCTCCGTCACAAGACAGAAAGCAGACTTTCCTATTTATTACCTAAGCCAGCTAATGCAAGGACCAGAACTCTGATACTTAGCGGTCGAAAAACACATCTTAATGTTAATCATAACGTCTCGCAAGTTGATCCCATATTTCCAGGGACATGACGTCATCGTCTATACAAATGTTCCCATCAGACAAATACTATACAGTCCGGATGTCTCAGGACGTTTGATGAAATGGGCTATTGAATTATCAGGCCACACAATCGACTTTCGTCCCAGAAAGGCTATCAAAGCTCAAGCTCTTTCTGACTTCTTGGTGGAATGCACAATCCCAAAAACTACCTCTGTTCCAAACGCTCATGGTCATGTGCCAACCCTACAACATTGTTGGATCGCTCACATTGACGGCTCTTCATCCGTTCATTCAAAAGGCGTAGGTTTCATCCTCAAAAACGATCAAGGAGTTCGTCTAGCTTATGCATTAAAATACAATTTCCCCATCACCAACAACGAATCAGAATATGAAGCTTTACTTGCCACACTCCGTACAACCATGAATCTCAACATTTGCTCACTCATTATAAAAACTGATTCCCAGGTTCTCGTAGGACAAATCAACGGGTCATATGATGCTAAGAACAAAAATATGCAGAAATATCTAAACAAAGTACAACACCTCTCCACTTCCTTTACATATTTTAAAGTGGAACACATTCCCAAACAACAAAATACGGAAGCAGATGCGCTCTCAAAGTTAAAATCTGGCTCCCCCATACAAGGTTGCTGGTTGGAACCTTGACAAAACGTTCCATTGAAACAGACGAAGTTATGACTCTGAATACGAAAACTACCTGGATCACACCTCTTTTCTCGTATATCAAAGATGGACTCCTCCCAGACGATTGCAACGCAGCAAAAAAGATTAGATCGTCCGCCTCCAGATACATCCTTATGAACAATCAATTGTACAGACGAAGCTTCACTTGGCCGCTCTTAAAATGCATAACTGAAGACGAAGACAATTACGTTCTACAAGAAATCCACGAAGGAATATGTGGCGCTCATATCGGCGCTCGAAGCCTGGTTTGCAAAATCATGCGAACAGGATATTTTTGGCCAACAATGGAACAAGCCGCCCTGAAATTCGTCCAGAAATGCGAGAAGTGTCAGATTCATGCAAATCTCCACCATCTTCCAGCATATGAACTACATTCATTATCTTGCCCCATTCCTTTTTATCAGTGGGGCATGGACATCTTGGGACCTTTCCCAAAAGCAACCAGAGGACTCCAATTCCTATTCGTCGCTGTTGATTATTTCACAAAATAGGCAGAAGTAAAACCTACAGCCACCATTACTGCCAAGAAAGCCAGAGATTTCTTTTGGCATGACGTAATCACCAGATTTGGAATCCCAAAAATCCTGATAACCGACAATGGAACTCAATTCGAATCAAAAGAATTCCAGACTCTTTGCACTGAACTCTTCATAGAACATCGCTTCACATCTGTCGGTCACCCACAGACGAACGGCCTCGCCGAAGTCACAAATCGCATCATTCTCCAAGGATTAAAAAAAAGACTCGATTCGGCCAAAGGACGGTGGACAGATGAATTACCACACGTTCTATGGTCATATCGCACAACTCCAAATGCCAGAACAGGTGAATCGCCTTTCAATCTATGTTTCGGAAGTGAAGCACTAACACCAGTTGAAATCGGGAGCCCATCTTCAAGAACAGATCTTTTTGATGAAACCTCGAACAATCAAAAATTAGCAGAAAATCTACACATGCTAGATGATCTCAGAGAAAGACCAGCACAAAAAGAGGAACACTATAGGCGTCTGCTAAATCAATACCACAACAGAAGAGTAAAACCCAGACCTCTAATGAAAGGAGATCTCGTCCTCCGCAAAAACGAAATAAGCAGACAGGAACCAAGCCGAAAACTTGATCAAACATGGGAAGGACCATATATCATCAAAAAGGACAACAACAATGGAAGTTATAAACTCCAAGATATGAAAGGTAGAGAACTTGCTCGCACCTGGAACATCAAGAACTTGAAAAAATTCTTCCCATAAAATACAGTCCAAGATCATTACATTTTTTAACCATTTTTTGTTTTTTAAAAGATACTCAAAATTTTCTACTATCGTTCACATTTATAATAATATACAACATTTATCATTAATAGCCCATCGATTATTATTATTATTATTAGCTTCCTGCATATACGTATGTATTCACATCGTCTCAAAAAATAAAAATAAAAATTAATATGTATGAAAATAAAAATATATATATATATATATATTTAATATATATTAAAACTCAATATTAAAACTCAATAATTAAATAAATAAAATAAATACCAGAAATAATAATGATGATAATAACAAAAACATCAATTTCACAAAGACATCAATTTCATGATTTTTCAACAATTTTCAACCCTTTACATCGTCCAAAATATAATCATAATAATAAAACACAATCAGTTCTCAGACAATGGGCCCGCTTCCATTGCCCCTTGCTCTTCACCCACCATTGTCTCAATACCTTCAGTTGGTAGACCACCAACACTTTCTTCTGTCTCAATCCCCTGGACACTCCCCCCATCGTCCACAGGCCTCACAATATTTCGCTCATCCTCTCCTTGCTCCATAACCATATTCTCTTCTTGAATAGCTTCTTCATCAGAATTATCTGGCGTAGGAAAAATCCTCAACAAAACCTTTATATCGCAATCGTCTTCCCATGGCATGGTATAAGTTTTACAAAACTCCTCGTCGAAATACACTTGCAACTCCTCCGGAAAAAGAAAATCTAGATGTTTTGCATGAACAGCAGTCGCCGCTTGCTTAAACGTGTCCTGAATGGTCATTAAATTCGTCCGATTTATCATATTTTGACACTCATCAGACTTCAAGAATGCCTCTCGACAGAAATTGAATGTTCGAGCGTTAATATTCTCTTCTTCATCCTCATACTTCTCCTTCAAAAACTTAGCATTCTCCTCCCACTTGGATCGGCAGGCATGTTCCTCCCAATATTTTGCTTCCCAAGAGCTAGCAAGCTTTTTCAGATCGTCCACATCCCTCAGCAAATTTTCAACTTTTTTCTTTTCTTTCACTAGCTCTTCCTCTACAGCAACCTTAGATGATCTAACCTCCTCCAACTCTGCTTACGCTATTTTCTGCGACACAATCTCCCTTTCCGCCTTATGTTTTATCTTATTACACCGATGAAACATCTCAGCATCGGCAAACCAACCCTACATACAAATAAAATAATAATAAATAAAAATAAATACAGACGATCGTAAGATAAAATTACATTACGATACCAAAGACTAGCATTAGACGATCACAAACCTCACACTTCCGCCTCAGCCAATATCCTTCCAGATCTGAAAAACCATATTTACTCAATGTCGTTGCCTCAGCCGGCGGATAACCCTTCATCAAGTAATCCTCAAAATCCTTAGCGTTACTTAGTTTACTCTTCATCGTCACGTTCCAATCTGGGACGAACTTGGTTCCCTTATCTTTCGGAACTTTAACATCTGCAACTTTACCCTTCCCCTTATCCTTATCGTCTTGTTTAGATGTTGGGAGTTCCTTACCCATCGTCTCTTCCAACAGCCTAACATTCTTCCCAGCCCCAAAATCCTTTTTAGCGGTGACTTTACGCCTAACTTCCACAACACCTTCTTTCTGAGACGAAGTCTTCAATCCAGACGATGACTTTTTCATCGTCTCTTTTGACAACTCAGCTTTTTCCCCATGATCACTCTTGGCTTTCTTTTCCTTCTCAGCAAATTGTCCTGGAGCATAATACAAAACACCATCAAACGAATAACTTCCCTTACGCGGGGGAGAATTCAAAACCTTACTACATGGTATCAAAAATTTACCATCATCTAGCTTCCTCTTATTCTTCTTGGCCAAGAGAGCCTTCGCAATTGCTTGCGTTGCACCAGCTCCTGCAAAACCGTCAAAAATAATTAAAAAAAAAAAAAAAGGAAGATTAAACTCAACCCAACAGGATCAGACTTAATAGACGATCACGATACAAAATAAAAGAGACGATCATCACGAAAATTAGCACAAAACTTACACCTACACTACAACCCATCAATACTAATAATTTGCTAGTATACATAGACAATCAAGAATGAAATACACCATACTTAGCCAAGAAAGTTTGACCACCCGATCCCCAGCAAGACCCGCAGCTTCAAGTAAACCTTCTGGCCAATCCAAATACACGTCCAACTTGAACCGCAGAGCATTCAACTTCATAATTTCATTACTCTTCTTCTCTCCACCAGCATATCGTCTGAACTCGTTACACAGACGGAACTTATAATTTCAAGGCTGTATGAAGTCCTGAAAGTCTTGATGCCTTAAATAAAAAAATTGCCTTTTCCAGCCATGAATACTGGTTGGCTGATCTATCAAAGGAGACGAACCTGGACGACGACCAAAATAAAAAAACCCTGCCCTTCCTTCGTCCCGTACCTTTGTTGAATCATAAAAAAATGCCTAAAGCAATCTAAACTAACTGCCATCCCGCTAATCTTACATAAAATTATGAAGCCAACGATCACCCTGATACCATTCGACAAAATTTGCCCCAAATTGATTTGCCAAAAATGCACAATGTCTTCAAATAACTTGTGAACTGGAAACCTCAAACCTGCTCTCAATTGTGCAATATAAACCACAATGCCATCGTTTGGACAATCATTGGCATGCATACCACCACTAGGATAAATAATTTCATAGCCATCGTCTAAATCATAATCTTGCCTCAACAAATGCTCTTTCTCCTCATCTTAATAAGACTCGAACACCAAATACTGGGCCACCCCCACCTTCTTTTCTTTTTCTTCACTCAAGACGATATCAGGCTTAATTCGAGCGACTTCGTCCCCAGCAGGTTCATACAAATTCAACAAATCTTCATTGTCTTCGTCTATGTAAGGCATTACTATTTCTTGTCCATGACATCTATATACCACCCCACACCGTCTATTATTTTTTGTTCATAGATAACCCATCTTTATCACCATAACCCCATAGAAATCAATTTCTTCTCTCTTCTCCACTGGAAAACGATCGTCATCGTCTGACATAGCCCCTTCATACTCCGTAACCACCCAATCCTCTACTCTTTCCGGTGAACTACTCTCACCCTCCTCCCCTTCGTCCACAGGAACATCACCCAAATTACTATAATAACTTGAGTCACTTTTTTCAACCTTCTCTTGATTCCCTTGACTTATTTCATCTCCCAGATCGTCCAAACCCATCCCCGCATTTTCACCCACCCTTACGTCCGCGTTTATTTTTTCCTCATCACCTACCATACTTTCATCTACCACTTCAACACGATCTCCCCCAGACAACATCACTTCCCAACTTAATTTGGACGATCCAATTTCTTGGACAGATCTAGACGATCCAAGTTCCTGGGAAGCACTAGACGATCCCATTTCCCAAGAAGAGCTAGACGATCCCAAATCCCCAGACGACTCTTTATTCCCAGAAACTCCCTCACTCGCTGACAATCGCTCGTGACCCCAGCTCACCCCCACTATATTCTTCCATAATCCACAATAAAGCACAACAGAAAACTTCAAAAAAGAACGACACGCACCTGTATTAAAAGAAGACATTGTCAAATTTTCTCAGACGATGATAAAGATCCTTTAAAATCCCTCACAAACGCTAAATTTAGCAGCTACCTATAGGAAACAAAACAAGTGAACCCTTTTAGACGATGACACTTTCAAACTATAAAACACCCAAAACGGAATAACAATTATTTGAAAATTACTCACCAGAATACACTTTGAACGCTTATGTTGGAGAACACTTCTGTCACCGGAAACGACGCAACTCCCGAGTCACAGCAATTTTCAAACACGACAACAATAGACGAAACAAATGTACCTCTAATCTCATCTCTACACAACTAATACTATCTAACCCGGACGAAGCGTCACACGCATCGAGGCTCCCCTTCATTTAATTCCTCGAAAATTCAAAAGGGCATTTTTCATAATTACTTTATTTATTTATTTACTTTTCAAAGGGCATTATGGTGACATTAAGCATTTTTCGTAGTTACTTTATTTATTTAATTTTAAAAGGGCATTATGGTGACACTAAGCATTTTTCGTAATTACTTTATTTTATTATTTAAATATTATTAAATAATAAATCCTTTTCCCATAAGGATTAGAACTCATAAAATTTATTACTTTCTCAATTCTATAAATAGTAGAGAAGACCCGTAAATCGGGTAAGTGGACTTTAACCTTCTCTCTCTCTTTCTCTCGTTCTCTTTACTGCTTTACTTTGAGCTTTTTGAAGAGATTCTGACTTAAACATCGGAGGAGCCACCTAGGGGACCTCCCCAGTTTTGGCTTTGCTTTGCAGGACTCTCGTTCAAGAAGCTACTGAGGAAAATCAACCCCAAAGGACTGATCTACCCTCCACCCAGGATAATTTCGACATCAAAATGGTTCAATAAGATTTAGTAAAACCCTTCCTACATGGTTAGAAGTCTCAGTCGAAAACTGGGACGACTCGCTCGATTCATCTCTAGATCAAGATAAGTTGTTTCGAAAATAACATAATAAAAATAAAACAAATTATATCAGTGATATATCACAAAAACTTAATTTATATTGACCGATATTTAAAAAATCGATTGAAATGGAATATTCCTTATCGGATATTGATATGGAAACTTTGTTTCAGGAGATTTTAGGAATACCGATAAGTGCAACGAGTGAGGAGATTAAATCGGCGTATAGGAGATTAGCCCGGGTTTGCCATCCTGATGTGGCTGTAATTGATCGGAAAAACTTCCTTGACAGATGAATTCATGAGAAAGGAGAAAGAAAGAATAGCGAAGAAGAAGAAAAGGAAAATCGAAAAGAGAAAGGAGAAAGGTAATTCAAATTGATTTCCTTTTTATTTTGTTTTGTTCCTTTTTTAAAATAATACAAGGTAAAAATACCTCAAATTTCAAAAAAAAAAAAAAACATGTGTAATATAATAATTATCATATTTTTTTAAAAAAAATCTAGAAAAATATCAAAAAAAACTATATCTATATCTATATTATATTATATTATATTATAATATATCTATATCTATATATAAATATAAGATACATCATAGTAGTTTATTATATTATATATTTATATCTATATATATATTTATTATATATGTAATTATTTTATTATGCAATACATTATACATGTGTATATATATATTTATGAAAAATTGGTAAATTTAATCTAATGTTTATTGATTTGTTGTGGTTGTTCTTTTTAAAACAGAAGAATTGAAAACAAAGAAATAGGATAAAAAGAGTTAAAAGGATGAGTTTTATGAACAAATCAAATAGAGAGAAAATTGAATATTCTATTTACTCATCTATAAAATAAATATTAAAGATTAAATTCACCAATTTTTCAATATATAATAAGTTAGTACATTTGATCATTTTTTTTACAAAATCTTTGTTTAGACAAGTCAAATTTTATGAAAAAAAAAAAAAGACCAAATACATTAATTTATTATATATTAAGGACCTACAAAAAAAAAAAGACTAATCGAAAAATTTGAGACTAAATTCACCAATTTTCTTATATTTATATATAAATATATATTTCTTATATGTATATATAGTTATATTATATATCTATATATATATTCATATACTTATATAATTAAAAAAAAAAATTTATTTATGTATATATAATTATATATGATACACTATATTATATAATAAATATTTTAATATACATATATATATATATATATCATATGCTATTATATTAATCATACTCTAATTTTATATATTTCTCTATTAATTATTTTAT
>JAXGGT010000129.1:11854-25748 GCA_035583425.1 Marsdenia floribunda | reverse complement strand
ATATATATATATATATATCATATGCTATTATATTAATCATACTCTAATTTTATATATTTCTCTATTAATTATTTTATATTAAAATTATTGTATTATTTATAATTCTAATTTTTATATTTATACAAATCAATATTATATTTTTTATAATATAATATATATTAAAATTATTGTATTATTTATAATTATAATTTTTATATTTATACAACTAAAAATTATAATTTTTGTAATATAATATATAAAAAATCACGTGTCGTTTAACACGTGATATAGGTATAGATCAATACCGTTGCGGCATGGGTGACTCCGAACCATGTTCTCATTAAAACTCTAAATCCAGATTAATCCAAGCTACTACTTCAAATAGATTTAACCCAAAAAACAAAAAAAAAAAAAATGCTTCACAAATTGATATTTGTTACCAGTATCGACACTTTGTTCCAAGGACATATTTACATCTTTTAACCAATGGGGTTGGCATATATCATGCATTATTCATTATTTATATTTACACACCTGAATATAAACAAACGCAAGGAAGGGTGACCACACAGCATTCGTTACCTGCAGATAATGAAATTGTAATCCAAGGCTCCAATTCTAAATATTTGTGCTGTGCTATTCACCTTTGAACCAACCCACCATATTCAACTATGCACTTGCTAAGACAGACGTAGCATTAAGATCAACCTGCTTCTTACCATGGCTTTGAGGGTGAACAACAATCGTGGCTTGTGCTTCTTCACTTGAAATTTCATCCCTTCGGACACAACACACAGAGATTGAATTTCCCTTGTCATCTCGCTCGTCAGGATCGTCTGAAATAATTTCCCATTCCTCTTTCAATGATGTTACTTCCAAGCCTTTCTCGCTATGCCTTTCCAGCTCAAGTGAAGTTGGAAGGATAACATAATCGTTCACTGGATTGTAGAACGGATCGTGATCTGCTCTCAACCAGTGCTTCAGAATTCTAAAAACATGGCGATCACAGAGGATTCCACGGTGCTCCCCAGGTACTCCGATCCTAGCTTCTGCCTCAAGTCCATCAGCCTGCAAGGAGGGAGTACCAAGAATTAAAAAAAGTCATTGGATTCTGATTTTAAATGTACTTCTAGATCAAATAATCACACCTACAGTAGTATTCAACCGCTTTGTCATGGATTCTTATTCCAGAAAATTACGGGAAGTTAAACATAATCAGTTAAGAGTTAGAAGTTAAAAGATCAAGGCTCAAAAGATTGTCACACCCTCACTAAATACCTTTTGTATTCAAGATATGGAAATACTCATTTGCTCTTAAACTAACAGCATCAAGAGTTCACTCAATCAATAGCTTTGTTTCCTGATCCATTGCCTCTTATCACAGAAGACATTGGAGTAAAAAACAAACATCGAGCATGAAAATCTTTTTGGGTCAACCAAGCATGAAAGACTAAAGAGGTCAATGTGAAATACAGGGAAAAAAAAATGTGGTTTCTAAAGGTCTCAAGAAATGTTCCAAGATAAAATGTTAAGCCGAGAGTTAAATTAACCATACAAATTAAGGCATGGTGATGGTCAATCAAAAAATAAGGAAAAAGTACCTTTGCAGATTCCATTGGAACTGTTCCATCACCATTGACAAAGACATATTGTGGCTGTAAATGTAGTCAAGGCAAAGGAAATTAATAATAGGCCAAAATCACATGAATGCATTTCAAATAGGTTGAGATTGATGACTCATACCACATAATAGGGTAATTGTTTTAGGTCAGACACAGGAGCATCAGGACTTCCATAGCTACAAAAACAAAATTTAATTGAAGCACTAATTAGATTTTATAAATTTAACCGAAGGTTTATTGTTTCAACTCATTTCAAAATCAGCAACTATTAGCAATTTTAGGTTAAAAAGGAAAATACCACACACTATGGGGTGTTTGAAGATCAGTCCCATAAATATTGTAGAATTTAACTCGCGGAGGAACTTTAGCATTTCTCAACACATCTCGTGTCTCATTCGCCCATTTGAAAATCTCCATATTAAATGGTAAAGGAATATCCACGCCATCAAAATTTGCCTGTAGAAGGAGAATCACAATAGTTATAGCAAGATATCAATCATAGAATAAAATCTGAAGGACAGTAAAAAAAAAAAAGAAATGCAATAATGTGTATAAAGATACAAAATCTGAGAAGAGAAAATCATTAGGAATCTGACATTCTGGGATAGTAACTCCAAAACAAGTGGGGTTAAAGCACATAAAAGACGAAATCATAGGTATCCCAAAGAGATCAGCATGCCATCTGTTCCACTGAATTTAGCTTGTTTACTCCATTTCGAGGCTAGATTAATACAGGAACTAAAGACCCACTACTCTTGAACCAATTTAATATCCACAAGATAGAAACGAAAGCTTTTCTAGAGTGACAAATTAAATGTATGTTCCACAAAAAGTAGTCGTAGCTCACCGTGTTGCAGGAAAGAGCTTCCTTGAAGACTCCTACACTTTGTGGCAAACAGAATGTTTGCAGTGAAACATTTGACTGTCCATCATTACTGCACTTCTCTTCCCTCCAAACTTCTATAACTGGACGATGTTGCCAATTATAATCTGGGCATGGCATAAGCTCGTAGATGGATGGGCATTCAATCAACTGAAAGAAAAAGTTAGGAAAAAATGTCCTTTTTCATAAAAAAAAAAATTATTCCTTGTAAATGACTAGTCATCTAAAATGAAAAATCAGCAAATGTCTTTCTTTCATACAGAAGCAAGAGGGGTGTATTTGGATTGGAATTCAAAACTAAAAGTAACTTCTTTTTATTTTTTATTTTTTTAAAACTTTAATATTTTGAGTGAAACTTAAAATAAAAAATGTTGAGCTACTATTTTTAAAAGTGGAAAAAGTGGTATTCGAACTGTTATGTGAACAAGGTTTTATTTTGAAAATCATAAGTATAATAGGTACATAAAGATAGTTTTATTGTTGGAATATGTTTGGGGGAAGTGATATGATGTGACATTTGAAATCCTAAAAAAAGTAGAGTTCACCTTTTTAAAGTTAAATTGGAGGACAAAATTATTTTTGTTTTAAACAAGTAACATTTTCTGGAATGAAAAAAATGCTACTGTTTCTAAATAAAAACCAAATCAAATACACACTAAAATTTCTGTTGATTTCAATTGCAGGAACAAATCAATATGTTAAGAAGAGAAATTATGCCAGAAATTAAATCAGCCAAGCACTGAATGGCTATGCATGATGAATTTCAAACTGAAAATTCATTTAATTAACCATACAAGAAGCTGGATGCACATATGTTTGCTAATGTGTTCACTTGTCTGTGTTATTCTTCTCCTCGTTTTATTTATTTATTTTGGGGGTGGAGTTGGGGGGTGGGGGTGGTGGTGGTGGTGTGATGGTGTATGTGTGTGCAAGTGATAAAAGGACAAACAAGCAGATAATATACCAACTGGTGCATGCTCCATTTTGATATGAAGAAGTTCTGCTCCCATCCGTCCACAAATGACATGCCATTCAGAATAGTAGATGTAATATATCCCGGAGCACCTATTGGAAAAGAGAGATGATATTTATCAGAAGAAGATAGACAGCAGAGTACTAGTAACAGTAAGAGAGGGAAAAAGGGAGAGGGGAAGGAGCCTTAGACTCGTTTCTCAAGAGCATGTCCCACCTTTACACATCAAGTTCTTTCTTTAGGATATATGTATGATGAATATGAGACGAAGCTTATAATGCAAGTTGATGTTTCTAGATTGAATACAAGGGCCTCGATCAACCGAATCACAATTCTTTACCAATTGATAATTGAAGGTCAAATTTAGCTAGATGTGCAATCTTTTAGTGATCTTAGCATCTTTCTTAAAAAATGACCCTAAAATAATTCACACAACCCCTATCCTGTTGCTACCCTTCTGCTCCTCCCCCTCCTCTAACCTGATGCGTAAGCAGCCCTAAAGCTACTGCATGATCAGTGACCCTTTCAGTCCATTTAAATGCTTCCACAGAAGCTTGGCAAAGATTATTGAGGCAACAGTTCAGATCAAGAGGCAAATCATTGCCTTGAACAAATAAAAATGTCTATGAACATCAACTGAAATCTAATCACTGGCTTGACTTAAATTATAAAGGCTCAACACTAGTCCAGACAATAAAGTAGGAGATGCTTTTGGGAAATCACGGCTACCCAAAACAGAGAAAGCTTTGCCAGTCACACTCGATTTTTAGGTAGGCAAATTCAAGATTAAAGCTATAATTATATTTCTTCCTTTGACGTTGAGAAAGGTTTGACACTAGCAGATTGGTTTCAGAACAAAAGAAAAAGTGGGCAGGAGAAGACAAGAAAGGGTGGCAGAGGGAAGAGTTAGGAAAGAGGAGAAAAGGAAGGTTCTGCTCCCCTTTCAGTATATATTATTTACAGGGTTATCTTTGGAACAATTAAAATACTGAACATTTGGGTTACTATGATCCCAATTTACAATACCCATGATATTTCAGGCATTACTCAGAATTAACCCCATAAATAATCCAACCGGATGTGAAAACACAAAAATCCACTTCTGAGTGTTAAAAGCTGTGGTCGCACACATATATCCTTCAAGTTTAAACCAATATGATCATGGTATCTATACAAGTTACTTCTAGAAGCATATGTAAATCTAGAAAGAGAAGTGTTAACTTTCACTCTTCAACTATATCCACTGAAACTTCCTTATAGTTGTCTAACTCAGCTACTTCATAAAGCAGAGAGATTCTGAACCAAATTACCATTGATTGACAGAGACATCCAAATAAGGGTGTTGAACCCCATGACCTTTCAACGGGCTCATTTTGTCAAAAGAAGCGAAAAGCTAGTTTGTTCTAGGGACTAGCAAAGGAATTAATGGGGAGGACTCCTGAATAAACATAAAGCTTTCGCTAAACCAAATCGCTCCAATGCAGTTTTGAAACTATATGTAAAATAGGTAAGCAGAATGTCTTAAAAGGCAATAATGAAGTAAACATATTGCTCGCTCGAATACTAAAAGCACAAGCTAGGACATATTATAGACCTTAATTTTAACAATCGATGCAATCCCCGACCAATACACTTTTCTTTATGGATGAAGATTGCTGAAGATTCAATAACCAGAACATGATCCTGAAATCAATTGAACAAATTCTAGAGCCACTTACCCCTGAATGGTGCTGCTATGGCAATCCAGTTCTTCACATATTTCTCAAATATCTGCAGAACAGTAGCATTATTAAGGTTAATGAATAGACATAAGTACAAAATATTTGAAAAAATCCCAGAACTGAAGGTTAAGACAGTGAGAGGAATCATATGGTTACATCACTGTGCAGACTCATGAAGCATTTGACAAGAAGCCCTCCCATTGAATGGCTTATAACATTTATCTTTTTTCCCCCAGATGCATTATATACAGTCTCTAGTTTTGAAGCAAGCCTCTCAAGTGTCCCTTGGAGTCTGAAAAAACAGAACATGATAGAAAAAAAGTGTAATACCCAAACAAAAGTCCAGAGACAAGGGGTTCAAGATATAATCTAGAAACCAAATATCAACTATTTTCAGAATGATGTAATCAATGATTGATGACAAAAAAGAAAAAAAAAAAAAAAAAAAAACAGGATTTCTCAAGAAGCTATGCCTTGAACACATTCCTTAGCATTCATTTCACATGGTAGGAGTGGAATACCAATCCCAACACTACAGAGAAGGTTGCAGGAAAAGAATTGTTTTGACTATTACAGTTAAGACACTACTGCAAACTCCAGTTATTACATGTAAAGGGTAAAGATTTCCGAAAGGGCTATCTAAGAGGTATCTTTGATGAACACGATTTAGAGGAGCCAAAATTCGCATGCTAGAAATTATGCAATCAGCAGGAACCACCTACTGCATTCGAACAACAGTAGTAATAAATTTGACCAGTTTCACATTTTGCTGTTATCTTACTTTCAATTTATTCATGTTGATGATCCACATCCTATTAAATTAACAACAATGCTCCCTAAATACCTCTGTTTTGGTTTTATGCAGTTAACATGCATGATGAATTTTTATACAACATAATTACACAAACAATACACTTCTGATACATAGAGCTTCATCTATCACGGAGAAAAGATAAAGAGAGCAAACACAGTTTATATACTCAAAAGAATGGGGAAGGGAATGCTAAGTATATTTTGTCTATTCATATTCCCTCATTAAAAAAAAAAAAAAAAGGTGATATATATATATATATATATATGTATATAGAGAAAGGAGTGGTATGAGATATTCAGATCCATCCTACACCGAAAGGTTCCAAGACAAAGGTAAGAACACTTGGGACAAATTAATATCCATCCTAAAACAACCTGTTAAATTTCTAATCCAATATCCTATCATTAGCCTATGTTTCTTGCACCTACCTGTTGCTCTGCCGGAAATCATATCCAAAACCAAAGAGTGTTCGCCCCTCCTGGTAACCCCAGTTGAGCATTTCAACTATCATATCATGGAAATAGTATACACTGTCAGCACCAATCACCTGAGACAATAAAACAAGTTAACAGCGATCAAATTCCACAACCATCATAACTCTCCATATTTTCAATAAACATTCTAAGATATGTCAAAGCATTTCTGATAACATAAGTAATATGTTTTGGAGATTATCAAGTAGGAAAATAATTAGTTAATTAATTAATGACAAATCATTAAGCTTCATTACCACTGAGATTTACCCTAATAGGTCCAACTCATAAAGAAAGAGGTAATACACAAGAACTAATAGCAACGCGTACATCCATTAACTAATAAGCAAGTGGTAGAAAATCAAATTAGCAGAGTCACAAAAACTAACCGTTTCAAAAGAGCCCTACATCTCCATACCAAAATCAAGTATGCGAAGCAAAACATTCCAAATTAAACAACAAAAAATGTTTGAAACTCCCACTTTTGTTTCAGTAAACATTCCAAACTTATGAGACACCATACCATATGCCAGTTCAAGCAAATCTTTAAAATAATAACAAAATCTTTTAAAGAAAATACATAGAAGTTTGATATAAAATGGATTTGACTTTTTGTTGAACATTTAACGTCTAAAAAGAAGCATCACAAGAGAATGATGGCGTTTCATACCATGTCAGGGTCAAGAACGTCAATTGCATACAACCCATATCTGTCCTCTGGAACTTCAATCCTTGTGTTCTTATCTAAGGATTCAGTCCTACCTGTGTCACAAAGAGAATAATTCCCATGATCAAGTCATCGGTCCATCTAACAAATAAGTCCATAGAACAGGCAATACTTCCAAAGAATCTAAATTACCTTCCATGGAACCCAAAAAAAAAAAAGAAAAAGAGAAAAAAAATTCTTCTAGCCTATGTAACGCATAACAGCAACAAAAATAACAACAATAATAAAAATTTTAAAGACAGGATAAGACCATAATAAAGTAAACATCTTTTCCATTTTTACAGTTAAGATTTTTCATTTTCATGATTCCAACATTAACAACCACCACTTGATTATAAATGGGATATTTAAATTAACCATGAAAAATTTGAAGTTACAGTTCTCAAACTCAATTTATGTACTAATATTTTCCTACAAAAACTATAAATAACTTTAACCTTCTAAACTCCAAACCTCAAAAAATAAAAAAAGGAAAAACGGAAAATCTGAACCTTAGAAACTTGCAACGGAAAAAACCCAAAACATTCAAAAGCTTACCGGTAGAAGGGTCGAAGCTAGACCATAGTTTGGTACGGAACTCATGATCCGCCCCAAGAATCCGTACCCAAACCCGTTCCTTTCCACCTGTTTTTTCATCAATTGCATTTAGGATCGATCCAGCGACACCTGGAACCAAAAGAACCGGGTCCAAGGTAGGGTCCACATAATCCTGCTGCTTCGATTTTCCATTAATAAGCTTCAACCACATCTCCAGTGACTTCACTAATTCCTCCAACAAGACAACCATCTCTTCTGTATAAAATTAATCTATAGAACTAGCAGTACACAATTTTGATGGCTATGTCCGGAAGATTTTCGACTATATGGGCGGACGTGCCGAAGGAAAAAAAGCCGTGAAATTGAGGATGAAGGGAAGATAAGGCCGAGTAGATAACTCATAAATTTTTAATAATTAATGGACGCCACGCCTTTTGAGTTAAAATTACGATTTTGACCCCAAAATTGTGTTCAAGTTTAATTATGTCACGTTATTATTATGATTATTATTAATAAAATTGGAAATCCCTTCTTTCCTTAAGAAAAGTCGACATGTTCAATTCTAGCAGCTTCCGATTCTTGCCCTAATACCACACTCTTCCCACCTTCTGTCACTGTCGGACGGTGTTTTCAGATTCCAGGTACATGTCATTGTTCATATATAGATATATGCTTTAAACTCATATTACTGAATGCAATTCTGTCGTAAGTATATACTCAGTCCGATTCCGGTGATACTGATTGTTTTACTTAAAAAAAACAGTCAGTGAAGCCTCTGTAATTGTTTTTACAGAAACCGTTTCTATGGAATTTTTGTGTTTCGTTTAACTGTGCTTTGGTTTTATTTATGGCTGTTTGTTTGTAGAAATGGTGGGGCTTTCATTAGGAGAGAAGCATTTTATAAAAGGTGGCATTGCTCAAGACCTCCGAACTGACGGCCGCAAACGCTCAACTTACAGGCCGATTTTCGTTGAAGTTGGGGTCATCCCTCAGGTACGAAGCTTTTTTTTTTTTTTTTTCCCCCCCTTTTTGGCTTGACATTGTTGTAAATTTTCTCTGGTTCTGTTAAAAGTTAGTTAGTGGGTTTTACGTGAATAGGCCAATGGTTCAGCTAGAGTTAAGATGGGTGCTACTGAAGTTATTGCAGGCGTCAAGGTATTTATTGAATTCCACTCATGGTTCTTCCCTTTATTAAAGATTTAGTCTTCTTTTTATATATGGTTAGTTCGAAGTTTTCATTCATAGGGCTTTTACTGAATTTAGTGAAAACTTATGCTTTACATTGCGAGTCAATTTAGGCTGAATTGGGAAGGCCAAGTCCATCTCATCCGGACAAAGGAAAAGTTTCCATATTTGTGGATTGTAGTCCTACTGCGGAGCCGAATTTCCAGGTTAGTACATTCGATAATATCAATTTATAGATTCTCTGATTTGGTCGCTTTCTTTTTTATGCTATGTGTAGCCTTTTGCCTTAACTATTTTCACGGGGTTTGCAAATGATGGCTGTATACAGGATCACTCTCACAACATTTGAAAAGCCTTATATAAAAGTGAAGTGATTTTTTACCTGCTGTTTGCCTCTCCTTTGACTTTGCCTCTTTGTAGATCTCTGCCTAACTTGTGTTTGAATTGAGAATAATGTTGGCCCGCAAAAGTCGTGGAGGAATGCTTATAGTTCTTGTCTAGTTCATCCAAAATGTAGTTTAATATATTTCCATGAGTACTTGCTGAAGGTATTACTAATGAACCTGTAAATTGTCTGTCCTCAGATCAAAATAAGACATCCTGAAGCTACAAGGTTACTTTTCTTGTTGGTTTCTGCTCAATACATGTTAATGTCACCCCTCGGCTGTTTTTTTTCTTTTTCCTTTTTTTTTTTTTTTTAATCTTTTTTAAGCTTTTAACATCTTTATTGATTGAAATTCCTTGATTTTTATCAATTTTGCTTCTTTCAGCTGTGAGATAAACACCTTTAATGCATCCTAGGATGATCAAAATTATTTAGTTTCAATCTGCATTTATCAGGATAGACTTCAAGTTGTGTGTCATCTTTTTACATGCAGGGTAAAGGAGGTGATGATTTGGCCACAGAACTCTCTGTGGCTCTTCAACGATGTCTCTTGGGTGGTAAAAGTGGAGCAGGTATAGACCTAGTAAATAGTATCAATCTTCTAATTTTATGCCAATGCATGCAATTTTGTTGTGATTTAGGTTGTGTTTTAATGTAAAATGAGTTTTCTGTTTTCTATAAAATAATATTTTTGAAAATGAATTACTTTTCCATTGTTTGTATGACACAAGAAAAACAATATTCTCATGTGTTAGGTATTGATTGGAAATTATATTACAATGATTCAAATATATCAATGATCTGGTTTTTCAATATATACTTATAGATTACTGCATAAACTCAAAAATTTATAACTATTGGATACTAAAATTTAAGTAATAATAATTAAAAGTTTATTTTATGCATTAACAATAAAATTGCTTTTAAATAATTGAATAAATCTGTAAAATTATGCAATATATATCAATATCTATTTTACATTTTATAAGTTAAAATAGCGACAAAAATTCACTTTATAAGATCAAGGATGAGGATAAAATTGTCCATGAAATACATATCGAAACAAAAGTTTTAAGTTTGAACATAAAATTGCCTATAAAATTAAAATGTGTCTAGTTATATGTAAGTTGTTAATAAAAGACATATTAGCATTCGATCTAAAAATTAGTAAAGTGGCAAGTTCAAAGAGTATTTATAAAATATTGAAAAAAAAGTTATTTATGCATAAATGGTTGAAATCATCTATTAAATAAATATTAAAATCTACTTTACAAGTCAAAAGATAAAAAGATCAAAGAGCACATTTTGGAAGAAAAGAAATCTGGTAGTACCTGAAATTACTTTTTGTATTTTAGTTCATTTTACATTTTTGTTTTTAACTTTATTTAAAATTAATTTATTTTATGGTCAAACAAACATTTGAAACAAGAAATTGTTTTATGAAATCTTTGTTTTACCTCAAAATAAACACACCTTTATGAGCTCTGAAAATTATTGTGCAGGTGCTGGGATTGACCTATCATCTCTTTCAATTGTTGACGGAAAAGTCTGTTGGGATCTTTATATTGATGGTCTTGTGGTTAGTTCAGATGGGAATCTGTTGGATGCCCTCGGTGCTGCCATCAAGGTATATGCCATTTGTGCTTGTTTGTAAAATTGATGATTAAATTGAAGACTGAAATGGCATATTTTCACAACTAACACTAATAAGAGCACTTTGAGATGGGGAATCAATATAGAAGTTAATGGACACTGATGGGGCTGATAATGTTGAGATAATGAAGTTTTTAATTTCAAGATCAAGTATTAGGGTTTTACTCACTGCCTAATTGGCTCTTTACACTAATATTTATCTTCCAGGCTGCCTTGAGCAATACTGGTATTCCAAAAGTCCAAGTTGCTTTAGGGGTATCTTCTGATGAGCAGCCAGAGGTCGACATAAGTGATGAAGAATTTCTTCAATTTGACACCAGTAGATTCCCTGTAATTGTTACATTAACTAAGGTAACGGACTCTAATCTCTTGCATTTATTCTATAAGAAAGGGAACACATTTGAAACTCAAAGCTACTTGTTTGACACTCTCATTCTTTTATTAAGGCAAAAATTTTTGCTTGGGTAATGTCGCAGGTTGGCAGCCACTACATCGTGGATGCAACTTCAGAAGAAGAATCTCAGATGAGTTCGGCTATCTCCGTTTCTGTTAATAGACAAGGACATATATGTGGGGTAACGAAGCGAGGGGGTGCAGGCTTAGATCCAAGTGTCATGCTTGACATGCTCTATTTTGCCAAAACTGTAAGTGAGCAGTTAATAGACAAGTTGGACTCTGAAATAGCTGCAGCAGAAGCTCGTGAAGAAGATGAATTGTGACGAGATTTCCAGGACTGTGATGCTGTATAAGTAGTTAGCTATTTTGAACCCTGAAGAAATGCTTCCTGAAAGGTAATGATTTTAACATGGGAGTATCCTGGAAAGTTTAGACAAGCTAAATGCAGATATCCTAATACTAAAGAAGTGTAGGGGGAAGGCATCATCTTTTACTCTTTTACATGGAAGTGTTTTAACCATAGAACTTTATACGTAGTATTAGGAACTTGACTTATTGTAATTCAATTGACTCCCATTGTAATAACTAACAATCACGTTCTACTCAATTTGTCCTCTCATTCCCAATTTGAATATGAAATGGAAGATCTTACAAGTTAAAAACGATTTGGCTTTCCTTTTTCAGGCCAATATTCTCACAAAAAGTTTTACTGCAAGTTGTAATATGGAAAAATTTCAGTGTTGTTCAAATAATTTTTCCTTTTTTCTTTTTTAAAAAAACAAAAAAAAAAAAATAATGTCTTTTTTATGTATTGAATCATTAATCAAATCAAATCGTGTAGTACTTACCAAAAAAAAAAAAATCAAATCGTGTAGAATGTGTTAAATTATGTTATAATATCAACTTAAAGAATTGTGGGTATAAAAGTTTGAAGTTAAAGTTTACCGTTTTAAAAAGAATTTATTGGATATAAGCGAAAACTAATTTAAGTATAAATGTGACTTAAAAGTGTTAATCATAATTGAAATTTATTTAAAATATGTCGCATATAAAAAAAAAATGATATAATATTGTGTTTAACTTTTTTCTTAAAAGAAAAGCTTAAAAAATTTTAGAGTGTTTTTGGATTGAAGCTTCTTTTAAGTTTGGATTTCTTTTCAAGTTAGAGTTGAGTGTATTGCGAAAAATGATGAGCAAGTTGGAGACAAGTTAAAAAATTTTCTATTAAGTGGGGGCAAAATAATATATTTTATTAAGTGTAATGATAATATTGTCATTGGAATGATATATTTGTTGAATATTTTATTTTAGAAATATTTCAATATTTTAATGTATTGAAATTATAATATATGGTACATTTTGTTGGTTTATATATATATATATATATTTCCTTCAACTTATACATGTTTTTTGTTTTTCTAAAATTTGAAATTTGTGTTTAAATTTTTTCATTTTTGCAAACAAAAATATTTGATTAAATATGACACCAATAAATAATATATTACAAATAACAAAATAGTTGTGCTGAAATAATGGCAAAAATGTATAAAAAAAACTGTTGAAAAAAACTTTTTACTGGTTTTGTTTAATAGCCATCTTGTAGGTGGTAATGGTGGGGTTGATGTTCCAAGTTTATACAAAATGAAGAATTACTACTGGGAATTAAAGATGGCGTAGCTTCTTTTTCAGTTGAAGTTGGGTTTGCCAAAACTGTGTAGTTTTCCCAAGCTACAACTGTGTCTTCAAACTTTCCAAATGATTTGATTGCATTTCTAGAAAATTCATTTGTAACTTTGAAACAGTCTTTCTATGTCTTGAAAATACCTGTTACACAGCCTTCATAGACAATATATAATTTATTTTTACACATATTCTTTCCCATTTTTTTAATGGTGAAGAAATAGATATAATGCTCAAAATAGAAAACTTGGGCAGAGAAACGAAAGAAGTTTGATAAAATTTTGTTGAAATAATAACACTATTTGTGATTTTGCTAAATATTGAAAGTGGTATATATATATAAATAATCACTAGCCACTGCAAAGTTGTTTCATATTGTCATTTGAAACAACAACAATTTCTCTATTTTACTTTTTTTTTTTCACACATTTTCAAAACAATGTTATCTTACCTACAATATTTAGATGCAATGAAATATTATGGTCAACTAGTATCACTTCAAACTATTATTTGCAGTATATACATATGGTTGATGATGTACCCAAATGGTCCTTCTTCCTGAGAGGTGAGGTGGCCGAATGGTTGTTCTCAGAAAGGTCCTTTAGTTAAGTTGTCCGAGGGTCCTGCAAAGATAGGGAAAGTGGTTTATCCCAAAAAAGGTTCTGATGCTTAAGTCAGTAGTTTGTCCAATAAGGTCAAACTCTAATAGTAAAGAGAATTAATTGCGCTTACCTTTGGTGGGAAATAGTAATAGATTTTATTGGAGAGTTATCCCAAAATAGTTTAGTATAGTTTTCCAATGTAGGGTTCGTTAATTCCAAGATAAAACCCCTTAAGAGTAAAATGGTCATTTCAATAATAACTGG
>JAXGGT010000127.1:50786-70135 GCA_035583425.1 Marsdenia floribunda | reverse complement strand
AAAAAATTTTAAAATTACTACTATAATTTTATTTTTATATAAGTATATAATTAAAAATTATATATATATTGCGGGGACGGGGAAGAGAGCGAGGTCAAGGATCAATGATTAATATCATCCCCGCCTCCATTCCCTCTTTTTTGTTTCGACCGTTCCTATCCCCAAACCAGGTCAAAGCAGGGATTCCCCGGTCAAAACGGAGTCTGTATATGGGTTTCCCGTCGGGTATGATTTTAATTAACATCCCTAGTCTTGCTATTAATTAAATTGGGAAATTGGCCATTTTAGTCCCCAAACTAATTTTGTTTGGACTAATGGGTCCCTATTTTTTATTTTTGGATAAACGAATCTTCATTCTTTTTTCATTTGGACAAAGGGATCCCTGTTTTTTATTTTTAGATAAACAAATCCTCATTCTTTTTTTTTATTTAGACAAACAATCCTTTTGACTAATTTTTGTCCAAAAATACAACACGAGAAAAGAGAAATTATGAGAAATTAAAAAATAAAATGAAATAATTATCATCCCTATATGTAAAATAATAATAAATCATGTAAAAACTAACACATTTTTTTCTAAATAAAATTGGTCAAAAGGGTCTGTTTAAAGGAAATTAATAAGGAGACTAAAATGACCAATTTTCCTAATTAAATTTGTTTAATAAATAATTCAACTAATCCTTCTGTGTATGAACATGAAATATATGATATTCAACATTATGTCAATGGATTTACAATAATTATTACAATATATATATATATATATATATATATGTGAGATAATCAATTATCATTTTTATGTTACACAAAATTTGCGTTTTTTCCCCCCTTTTTCTATCCAAAATTTCTAAGTAAACAAAAATGTGGTTCTATTCAAACGTGGCAAATTGGTGTATTTAGTCCCCCAAACTATTTTCTATGTGCAAGTTTCCCCATACGTTTTTTTTTAATCTTTTTAGATCCCCAAACTATTATTTTACTTGCACATTACGTCCTTTCATCCATAATTGGACAGTTAACGCAAAGTCAATGTCCATTTTCCATTTTTTTTTTAATCAGGGGTAAAATGGGTATTTCATTAATAACCCAAACCCAACCCGTTTCCTCACCCAATTCCCCAATTCCTTACCCGATTTTGTTACCTTATCTCAACTTACCTGATTTTCTCACCCCGATTTCTTTACCCATTACCCTGTCATGCGTCCCTCACTCCCTCCTTTCTAACGGGTGTTTTCAACCGATTTTCCCACCTCTGTCCCATTTCATCATTTCTCTTCCATTTCATCATATCTGTGATTTTTTCTCAAGGAAGAAATGTGTCATTTTTACATAACTTATACTGCGAACAAAGATGCCTTTCATCAGCTTTAGTTTTATTGCAAATGAGGAATCGTTGTAGGAAGAAAACGACGGAGATGCTGAGCTCCAAAGATGTTGAGGAGTACATTGAGTAAGTTTGAAAATCTTGAATTTCGTTAAAAACATAAGCTCTGTAAACTGTTATTGTAGTTTGATATGATATTTATACATTACAAATGCAAAAAAATACTTGTTGAAATCTCTAAAGAGAGGCTGATAGATGATGTGTTTGTAGACTCCCTGTGGTATAACTTGCACATGAACAGTGAGAAAGAAAATGTGTTAACTTGGATTAAGAAAAAGAAGATTTGTACAAGGAAGAATATTCTAGTTCCCATTGTGTTGTGGTGAGTAAATTTTGAATTTTTATGTTGGAATGCATAGATTATACATGCTAAATTATGAGTAAATTTTGAGGCTAGAATCTAGGAATGCACAGATTATATGCTAAAGTATGAATCAATTTTGAATTTTGAAATTTCGATTAGGTTACATTGGAGGCTGATGGTGCTGTGCAATTTTCATTAAGATATAAATTTAAACACACAGTGTATTTTGATACTTGATCCACTACAATCCATGGAGCAAAGTAATGAGAAGGAGGTTAGAAGGTAAAATATGAAACATTTTTCCTTCATATCAGTAAAGTACATTACATAAATACAATAATAAATAATTGTTGTACTTACAATAAGAAATCTTTACCTTCAGATGAAATTTTCTATTGGATGTGTTGCAAGGAGAGGGAAGAAATATTAGTACAGAGGAGGTGAAATCAATTCCTATCATGATTCCTAACATTAGTAATTTGTGAAGCTTAAGATATGGTGAATATATTTAAAGTCCAAATGGTATGTAGACTAAAATATTTAGTTTGTTTTAGGTTCCACAAGAACAAAATGGGGAAGATGTGGATACTTTGTTGTGATGTATGCAAAGGAGTTCTTATTGAATGCCCCAACATGTTTTAGCCATAGAGAAAGGTATCCTTACTTTGTAAGTTGTTGTGATTGTATATAATGATGCATGATGTATCCAAACAAAGTGTGTTTGATAAGATCAGAGAGCATGACTGATGAAGAAGAATGAGATGCTGCAATATTTTTTCATTTTTGTTCACTACCTACTTTGTAATAGATAGGACATGTAATTCATGTTTTGCAAATGGCAAAACAGAACACATAGCACAGTTTCATATATATTTTGTTTAGTGTTCATGTCCTATGTATTACATACCTTGGTAGCTTTTGTTTAATCTATCATATATCTTTTCAGCTTGGAATGACATCTATTTAAGGTTATTTCTGTTTTACTTGTACTTATGTTTGAGGTGCTTGTGGTGACTGAGGTGCTTCATTATGTATATTATGGTATTCATAAAACTGGAATCAATTTGGAATATTAGGTTGGAAGTGTTGCTGGTTTTGTTTTTAGAATGCATATGGTTTAGGAAATATAACTAATAAGCACCCATAACATAAAATTCATCAACCCTCAACAATGTTAAATAATAAACATACATGTAAAAAAGGCAAGGTAGGGCAAAAACACCAACTATTCATGGTCAACCTTGATAAGGTGAATACTCATGAATTGTGAATAATGTTAAATAATCAAAATACACGTAAATAAGAAAAGGCAAGGAAAAAAAAACCAAATATTCATGATCAACCTTCATAAGCTTAATATTCATGAACCACATCCATCAACCATAAAAAGGGACAAAAAGAAATATCCATGATCAACCATATACATAAACCATTAAAAAGGGAAAAAAAAATATTCATCATCAACTATTGGGCAAAACACAATGTATTCATCAATCAAACATAACAAAGTATTCAGAATACATAGTCTTCAAAATACAAAGTATTCTACTCTGTCTTTGTCAAGACCTAAATCCCAAGTGTGACACGCCGCGATTGCGGTACAACTCAACACGCAAGGCTCAAAACTATCATAATACTAAGAAAATTTAAACAAATCCTTAAATCAAAAACATAATTCCAAGAAATTTAAAAAGTTCCAAACATCTTACAATCCAATAACAATTCTAAAATTCGTAACTAAATTGAAACAAAAATCCTTCCTCAAAACCTTTATTCTGAAAAACAAATCCAAATACTTATCTGTCACTACCTGCAAAAGAAATCATAAATAGTGGAATGAGCTATGAAGCCCAGTAAGTAATTTAATCCTCTCACAGTTTAAGAAAATATTTAGAGTTTTATTTCAAATCAGAAAACATACTGAAACATAACATATGAACGGAGAAATCAATGCAGGCTCAAGTTTCCTAAATGTCTCTACTAGATATCTAGCCTAATTTTCTCTCAGTCAGGAGGGCCATGAAGCAGAATGTCATGTCTACTAACCGACAGACAGGTATAACGGAATAGAAATAGAATGTCATGTCTACTCACCGACAGATAGTATATCGAGAACTAGTACTCTAGGCAAAAAAATGATGAGCCAACAATAATTAAATTCAAAACATATATTTTATTTAGAACAGAAATTGTACAAAATAAAATTTAAACCTCTCACTGAGATTTTAGTAAAAAGCTCATTTTAGAAAAAACAAGTGAAAATGATCAAACCACTTACCTTGGTCCCGAAAGCACTGAAATATGAAAGTCTCTTAATCAAATAATCTCGATCCCAAGAATTCTCTTCACCTACTTAACAATAATTTCATACTTATTCCAAATTATACCTTAATATATCTAAACTAGATTTAACTAATTTCTATACTAACAAAATCCCCAAAATCAGAGTTAACTAGTAAAATACTTATTTTCTGATTCTATTAAATTCTTTAACCATCACGAAATAATAACATAATAACTATTATAACTAAATAAAATATTTTTTCTCTTTTTATTTTAAAAAGTACATTAAAAATAATCTATCTACATATATACATACATGACTAAAATAAAATTTAGCAAAAATAATATATATATATATATATATATATATATATATATAAGTAAACTGAATTATTAAATCAATATATAAAATTCATTTATGTAAAGAATCAGAATATTAAAGTAAATTCAGTATATCAACTATGGGTCTGGTGGTACCCACGGTCAACTACTTGGCAATGTCCTCGCTGTACCAAAAGGGATATCCCGAGTTAACAATGAGTACCTAGGCCCACACTTACATTCCATGACATATTCACATATATTTCCGATGTGGGACGGGGTATCACATTCACCCCCCGTAAGGCCCAGCGTCCCCGCTAGGGCCCAACAAAATTGGCCTAAGCCCAAGATCAACTAGTGGACATCGGGACTCTAGAGGTGGCTCCCACCACATATATGGTGTAGCACTTAGCTCCCTAATCTAAGCTGCCTACCCGCTTGATACCATTCAAAAAATTGTTACGACCCGGGCCTGCCTCGCCGCAACTATAGGCTTGGCAGTATCCACAGTCAACTACTTGACACCGTTCTCACTGTATCAAAAGGGATATCCCGAGTTGACAATGACTACCTAAGCCCACACATATATTTCATGACATATTCACATATACTTTCAATGTGGGACGGAGTATCACATTCAACCCCCCTTAAGGCCCAGCGTCCCCGCTAGGGCCCAACATAATTGGTCTAAGTCTAAAATCAACTAGTGGACGTTCGGAATTCTAGAGGTGGCTCCCACCGCACATATGATGTAACACTTAGTTCCCATAGTTCGGGCTGGCTACCTACTTTGATACTAACTATTACGACTCGAACCCACGAGCCTGCGCCGCTACTATGGGCCTGGCGGTACTCACGGTCAACTACTTGGCACCGTCCTTGTTGTACTAAAAGGGACATCCCGAGTTAACAATGACTACATAAGCCCACACATATATTCCATGACATATTCACATATAGTTTCAATGTAGGACGGGATATCACAGTCTTCTCCTTCAATCTTCTTTTCCTTCCTCGATCTTCTGCTCCTTGTGATCTGCCCCTTCATCAGCTTTTTGCTCCTCCTTCACTTGTTTCTCTTCCTTCACCTCTCCATCAATATACCTAGGTAATAAAATTGGAGTTTCATCAATCTCCTCTATAAATACTGAAGATGTTTTGTGAGAAAATCTATCAACAGGTGCTTTAGCAAAGAACTGCAACACTTCTTTCTTGTCACTGTCATGGCATAGAAATTCAACAATCCTCACCCTCCCATAGATATACTCACACATATTCTTCATATCATGCTCTGAACATATGGGGATTAAATCATCCTCAAAGACACCAGAATTTTTTAAATAATAGTATATCATATACTCATCATCTTCATCATTAGAATCTCTGTTATCATCATCATACATCTTTTCAACATGCCTTATCTTTTTTTAAAAAATGGCTATCCAGTAAAGATTCATTGTGCTAAGACTACAATAATCAAAATAGCACACTTCACCCCCTCATCACAAATTGGTTTCCCATCTTTCCTTACCACACGCCTCCGGTGATGCAAACGGAGGGTGAAAAAATCATTATCCATACCTGCGTTTGTTTTGGTTATGGTTATGTATTGCTTCAAAAGCTATAGATCTATTTATGTACGTAACATGCATGCAAACAAAAGTGAATGACAGTTGTTGTATCTAACATGCATGCACTAATTTAAAGTAACTAACAGTAACACTAACATTTACCGTACATGTCATATGGATCAAAGTTCTTATTAACTAGCTAAAATGTCCAGTCATGTGTGCTTCTCCATCTTACAAGTATGTAGAATTTCTGTCTTTTCGATGTAGACCACTTCCACTCCTCCTTTGAATCCGAACTACTGTTGGACTCCCTATTTCTTTTGCGCCTTTTCACGGTTTTGTTTTGTTATGGTAGATAGAAGAATGGAAGAAGAACGATGGAATAATGGGAAGATGGAAGATGCAAGATGGAGAGGGTGTGTATATTTTCAAGAAACCTGGCTGCGTGGCTGTTTGTATCCTGATGGAGTAGATGAAAGGTTTTTTGCATTTTTTTTTTCATAACTGCTTTATGGCAGTTTATGCCATCTTCTTAACTGCATTTTTTCCTATCATATTCCTTAAATAGATTAAATTCCTTCTTGAAATAGCATATTACAACTACATTTTTTCACAACATTTCAGCTGTAATTCACTAAGTACTCAATAACACTTTCTAAATGGTTCAATTTATTCTTTATTGCATCAACCTCTTCAAAGATGGGTTCTTTATTCTTGGATTATAAGTTTTTAAGATGTTTTTGCACATTTGATGCATTATTTTCTATTTTTTCTATTTCCTTATCAGCATTCCTACGACTACTGAGATTTTCATTTGCAAAATATAGTAATTTTCCTTTCATTCTAATTCTCCTGTCCTACTATTCATAAGGTTTTTGGATAATGGAAATTCCCCAACAATTGCATTGCATTGCCAAACTATTAATTTCAAAGCAAATATATTAACATTAATCCTTTACATTGATATGAATAAGATCACAAGATCACTATACTATTACATCAATGTTAAGCTTTCTAATTTTACAACAGAACAAACAAACAAGCAATATTAGTGCATCATATTCTAAGCATCCTATGCAGCAATGGTTGGCAGTAATCCATGTGCCAATTTACCACCTTTATGCTATGAATTTTCAAAAGAAAATGCACAACAAAAATAACACCACACACGACTACTACCATTTTTTATTCTTCTGCTTCTCTTTATCCTCCTCAATTTTCCTCAGTTTTTGAAGTAAACCTAGGATAATGATCTTCTATTTGGCACACATGGGTGGATCAATCCATTCAAAATACTCGCAGCTCGCATATTGCTATAAAATTAAAACGGAACTGAAGTTTAAATTTACTCACATCACCCTAAACTTAAGATATCAAATCTAAAAAACATATACAATACCTTTTTTTCACAACATATAAACCTACTTCCTAGATTAGAATCAATCAAGGACGTTTTCATACACACTCCAAAGCCACAAAAACATCTTCTTCTTCTGTCTTCGTTAGGGTTCCAATCACTACCATTGTGTTTATCCCGATAATGCCATGAACCCTCATCATCATCGATAGAATTATGGTTCATTTTACTAGTAAGAATGAAAGAGGCAACAAATTGCAAAGAACAATGAATGGTGAGGAAGAAGTCGATGACGGCCCAGAACGAAGAGAGGAAGGAATGAAGAAAGGGGATTACGGTTTTGTATTACATTTTTTAAAGAAATCGGGTAAGCTAAAATGGGGTAACAAAATCGGGTAAGAAATTGGGGAATTGGATAAGAAAACGGGTTGGGTTATGAGTTATTAGTGAAATACCCATTTTATCCCTGATTTTAAAAAGAAAAAAAAAAGAAGAAAATGGATGTTGACTTTTTGTTGACTGTCCAATTGTGGATGAAAGTAATGTGCAAGTAAAATAATAATTTGGAATCTAAAAAGATTAAAAAAAAAACTGATGGGGACTTAACTTGCACATAAAAAATAGTTTGGGACTAAATACACCAATTTGCCATTCGAATGTGGATACTATTTTTTCTTTTTAAAAAAATGGAAAATTGGTCATTTTAGTCCCATATTAATTTCGTTTGAACAAAGAGGTCCTTATTTTTTATTTTTGGATAAACGAATCCCTATTCTTTTTTTGTTTTGGACAAAATGGTCCATATTTTGTAATTTTTGGATAAATGAATCCTTATTCTTTTTTGTTTGGACAAACGAATCCTTTTGACCAATTTTATTTAGAAAAAAAGTTTTAATTTTTACATGATTTATTATTATTTTACATATTGTGATTTATTATTATTATTCTGATAATAATTATTTCATTTTATTTTTTGATTTCTCATAATTTCTCTCTTCTTTTGTTGTATTTTTAGATAAAAATTAGTCAAAAGAATCCGTTTGTCTAAATAAAAAAAAATAGAGATTAATTTATCCAAAAATAAAAAATATGGACCTTTTGTCCAAACAAAAAAAGAATTAAAATTCCTTTATCCAAAAATAAAAAATAAGAAATTAATTTAGGAAATAAAATGACCAATTTTCTTTTAAAAAATATTGTTGTGGGATCTAAGGATGGAAATTTCCAGACGGTAATATAGAATTAGTACAATAAATTGGAAGTTTCATTTATTATCAAACCAAAAGCTATCCACCGGAATGCCTCGTATCTGTTGGATTACGGGCTTTTTTCCTCGCTGGTAAATCTCAAGGTGCAGCGAGTAAATGGTGGCTATTCTATGGACAAATCCGTTAATGGCCGTGTCTTTTACCGAATGTTGCAGTATACTGGGTATAAATTATGCTGAAAATTCAATCATTTCAACTGGGTTTTGTACATGCCAAAGGCCCGGTTTCAGTGTTGCTTTGCAGTTGCACAGAGCGACGAGAAAACATAGGGTTAGGTGTTCTCTGGAAAAAGGTATTATTGAGAAGAAAGAATTTGAATTCAAGCCCTCATTTGAGGAGTATTTGAAGGCTATGGAGTCTGTTAAAACTGGAAGAGAGAAGAAGCCTCGTTCCTTGAGGAAAAGGGACGAAAATGGTGCTGAAGGGAAGGAGCGTGGTGGGGTTGTTATTGAAGAGAGGAAGATTAATGACGTTGATTTAACTGTTCAAGTAAAAAAGGTTGTTGATAAAAATGAAAGGCCAACTAAGAAGTGTAAGGATCCTAATAGTAAAAGTAAGTTTATTGTTTCCCGGAACACTACAAAGAGTGAGGTTTTGGATGTGGAAAGAGCTGCCTTTAAAACGATGGAGGAAAACAAAAATATATATGACCAGCCTAGAATTACGAGGATGGATATGGAAGAAAGAATTCAGAAGCTAGCAAAGTGGTAAGTCACCGCTACTAGTTATGCTTATTCTCTAATCTGCTCCAGATGTAACTTTTTTATTTTCTTTATGGAATTTAGATGCTTATTTATTGCATGATGCCTCTATGGTTTGCAACTTCTAGGTTTTTGGCATTTTTTAGTTTTTGAAGGTGTATAACTATCTTATATTGGTAGTAACCAGAAAAGACAAACTAATTGCTGAGACTATGTTTGCAAGCTGCTTTGAGACATCTTATGCCACAAGTTATCTCATGTTGTTGAATTGGATTTTTTACATTTTATTTTGCTGTGTTCTTTTGCTCCGAGAAGAAATAGGTCCTATGGTCTAGAGAGCTCTTTTTTTTCCTTATAATCTGAAGAATGTTTAGGCAAAGGAGATGCCGACTTCCTGTTAAAATCTGACCTTTGGTTAAATGTTTGGAGAACATTTGCCGAATCAGAGACATAATGTTTCTAATGATTTCTTGATTGATATCCTAGTTGAGCTCAATATAATTGCATTATCATGCATATTAGCCACAAAGACATGTAGCAGGGCATTTTCTTATGATGAGTGAACCATGTGGTATTAAAATGTTATGAATCTCTTTTCAAGTTTTTTGATTTACTTGTGCAACTAGAAGTCTCAATTTTTGTTACTTAAATTTTTAAGTTTCAGAAATTCATAGTGGAGTCTACTTGGATAAAATTATAATTGAAAATTCATCATTGAGTAAAGATTATGCAGATTCTAGAAAATACAATGATGTTCTCTTGTTCAGAAATTTCACAACTGTTTTTCATTGTCTCTGCACATTAGTATCCAGGTTGACCTATAGGTCCAATGCTCCATTTAATGGTTGATACCTTCGTAGGACAAAAAATTTGGTCAATACATGCGTAGCACCTCAGTGTTTGATCTATCATAAGTCAGGATGACTCAAAATGAGAACTGTCACTAAGAATGCAAAGGTTCATTTACTTATCTGGACAATAAGTCCTTTTCTGTACTCTATAGTGAAATAATTTACTTCACAGTCTAAATGGTGCAGACATTGAAATACCCGAGTGGATGTTCTCTAAGATGATGCGAAGTGCTAAGATTAGATTCTCAGATCATTCTATTTTGAGGATCATTCAGATATTGGGTAAATTTGGAAACTGGAGGCGTGTGCTTCAAGTAATCGAGTGGATCCAGTCTCGTGAGCGCTTCAAATCACACAAGATGAGGTACATGGTTTCTCCTCTTCCCAGCATTTGTGTATTTATGTATATGCAATATTATTTAACTTTTGGTGAAGATGCCAGAAGTCAAGTAGCTTCTTATGGTAAAGTGCTTCTGTATATGTTGGCCTCAGCACTGCTTGTATAAAATTGAATCCCCACTTTTTGAGTCCTTTTCTTTAACTCCATGGTTTAAATATATAGATATATATATATATATATATTTAGGTTTTGGTTTAATTCCAAAACTAAAGAACGTGTAAGACCACTTTTCTACTCAACATGTGATCCTTACCATTATTGTTTTCTTGTAACATGAAGTTCTATTTCTCTTTTGAAATTCAATTTCCTATAATTTGAGGTTCTTCCTTGTAATACCTTTTAATGCAATCCAGTTGATGGTGAGAACAGATAAAGACCTTTATTGTACCACCTGAATGATATGTTGAGAAATTGATCTAGAATACATAAATCCCTAAATTTCTGAAATGGATCTTCAAAACTCTTCCCTTCCATATAGAGTTGTAACTTTTGGAATGGATATGAAATAGCCTATATACAAAATCCTTCCTAGTTAGGATTTGGATATAACATGGTTCTCAAACAGTTCATTCACATAATACCTGGACAAATGGGTTCTTTGAAGTCTGGAACATTCAGATTTGTATATCAAATTGAAATATTATGTTGGACTTTTGGACTAATTGGAATTTTGACTTATTGATCTCCTTCAAAAGAACAAGAAGTTAATTCCTAGAATCCAAAATTCCTGTTTCTAATTTCCTGCAAGATAAATAACGTTTGTGCACCTTGTCCTGTGCATATAAAGGAAAATTTCATGCCACCCTTCCCTCTACTTTTCTTAGCTTTCTCCTGGTTCATAATATGTGCAAGGCTGAAAACATGAACAGTTCATGCTTTAAAATTTGGTTCTTTTTCCATTCTATATCTGAGAGGATCTCAGGTTCAGCACATGCTAAATACATGGTTTGACAAGTGTTTTATTCGGCTTTAGCACCAGCACTAATTTTTCAGTGGTTTCCTAGCTTTGTAAAAAGTTTGTACAAGAATAATGAGAACATAGGATTCCTGAACTGAAAAGCAGATAATGATAATCATTAAATGGGTAAAAAAAAACAGCTTTGTTGACATAGTGGCAGAGGGACTTGCCATTATATTGCTGCAGGAATATTGGTTGTTTTAGTCCTAAACTATTTTTGCTTGGATAAACGAGTCCTTACATTCTTTTTTTGGATATTTTGGATCCCTATATTTTCTATTATTGCTTGGACAATTGGGTTCTTATATTTTATTTTTAACTTTTTAATCCTCATATTAGTTTCATTTAGACAAATTAATCCTCAAATTATTTTGAATTTGAACGAATTAATTCTCAAATTATTGAAAATAATTTGAGGATTAAAAAAGTTAAAAATAAAATTCAGGGACCAAATTATCCAAGTAAAAAATATAGGGACCCAATTTTTCACAAAATAAAATGTAGGGATCCATTTATCCAATTGTAAATAATTTAGGGACTAAAACATCCAATTTTCTATTGCTGCAATACTTTCTATAGGAGGCTATTCTGTCCAAATAACATTGATTGATGAAAATGCAACTACAACCTGAATTACTTTATTCTTGAGAGGAAAGAAATTATGAAATGAAACACAAAAAAAAAAAAAACAAAAAACAATTGATGAACAAAATTGGAATAAAGAGTTATTTTCCTGGATAAGTTGTTTTCTTTCTCTCATTCTCTAATGGATAGCCTGACGTTCCAGATGTATTTCATGTATAATTTTGTTTATGGTAGTAGTTCTTTAAGAATGACATCTTTGTTAATAACTTGCTTTTTTAATTTTTTCTTTTTTTTTTTTCTTATAAAGATATATCTATACAGCTGCACTTGATGCACTTGGAAAATCAAGGAGGCCAGTGGAGGCATTCAATTTGTTTTGTGCAATGCAGGTATTAATAGAAAAGTTTGTTATATGGACCCCTGTTAAATGTTACAAATATGGGGTAAACAAACCTTTTACTAATTCTTTTATTCTCTTTCTTATCCTTCAGCAACATATGTCCTCATATCCAGATCTTGTAGCTTACCATAGTATTGCTGTCACCCTTGGACAAGCAGGATATATGAAAGAACTATTTGACATCATTGATAGCATGCGGTCTCCACCCAGAAAGAAGTTCAAGGCTGGATTGTTGGAGAAGTGGGATCCACGTCTGGAACCAGATATTGTTGTGTACAACTCTGTATGTTTCAACTGCCCTAATTCCAGACTTCAGCTTTTCCTTTAGAAAATTGGTTTTCTGAATTTTGGAGTTTTCCATTAAACCCAAAATAATGGAAGCTAGGGGGTGCAAGGCACTAGTCTTAGTTTTTTGTTAGTGGTAGTAAAGGTAGCAAATAAGAATTGTTGTCTTCAACTCTGTACATTTGAACTGGCTGAATTCCAGACTTCAGCTTTTCCTTTAAAAAAATTGGTTTTCAAAATTCAGAGTGCTCCAATATCGTGAAAAAGTTTTTCCATTAAACCCCAAAAAATAGAGGCAAATTATGGATTTCTTCCAAAGAATAGCACAAACATGCTTCAAAATCTTTAAGTGTTAGGTTCATGTACTCATTCTTTCTTCATAATTATTTTAATAGACATTTTTTGAGCTAGTTTGTTTATATTTCTTTAAAATCTACAGAAGCACCGTGAAAATCTGTTTCCTTTCCTGTTTTTCTTGGAGTAGTACCTAGCACCAAAATGTAAGCATTATGTTCCTTGAATTACTAGTATATTATGGAAGTTGGGAGTTTTAATCCCATTTGAATCTTGTACCACCGTATACTTACACTCAGCACTCTCGAATGAAATGATGCAGCTGGACTTGTGACCAAGACTTCATATATGTTTGCATGTAGAATTTCTGATTTGATATCTTATCTTTTTTAGATGATATATAGTTTAGTTTGAGTTTTCTACTTATATGGCCTTGCCTTTGAACTATTTACCATCATCGACTCTATAGCCACCCTAGACTGGAAATTTTGGCTCCAACAATGATCAGAGCATTTTTATTATGCATATCACTAAATTATTTCCTAGTACTAATAATTAATATAGAAACATGCACAATCTGTAGTTCTCTTTGATGAAGAAAGTTTTCCAATATTTCACAGATCAAGAACAATTTACTCTGTACTTTCTAGGCAATAATCTAAGTATACTTTTATTTTCTAAGATTCTCTCACTATATTCTAATTTGAAGAGGAATAAGAAAATTTATCTAGGAGGATTATACCTCCTTTTCTCATTTTCTGGACTTTCTTTTGTTTTTTTTTTTTTTTTTTATTGTTGACGAAAGGATATTATACTGATGAATTGGGAAACAATTGATTTTTCTTTTTGGTATGTAATCTTTGTCTTTCCCTGTTCTTTTGGATGAATAAGATGAGAACTCAGTATCTCATCTAAATGAAATAGACAAAGAAATGGCTGACCTTAATTGCTATGCAAGCTAAAACCTGTTGTCATTGGCCTTCGTTGAACTGCGGAATGTGATTTCTGACAATTTTGATTTTCAAGCTTGTAAAATTGACACAAAATGAGGCAAAAGCTCAGTATAACACACATTATTAAGTAAGATCTAAGAAGACCTCCATGTGAGCATGATTAATAGCAGAATGTTTAAGTTTGTTAAGTTATGCTATAGTTGTAATCTAGTCAAAGTTTGGTATAAAAATGCATTTCACGTGAAAGTTTAATGGGAATTCGGTTAATGCAGAGCTGAAGAATAACTGGCAGAGGATTGAAGGAAAGAGGTGCTTCTAGTGTGTTTCTTTTAAAGAAAAATAAGCATTGATCAGAACTTTTTTTCTAGTAGCTACGGTGGTTCACATACTTGACCTTTTTAAACAACTTTATATAGTTCACGTGATATGATTTTTATTCAGCTGAGCGGTGTATACTAATCATCTTTGTATAACTGGAGATCAGTTGTTCCCTTCTTTTAATGGACTACAATGAAATGAAAGTTCATCTTTCTATAGATTTCACCTATAGCTTATCATAAAAATTTTCAAAAGATACTATGTTTTTTAAAAGCAAAATCATTTTTCTCTTGCACTTATGACAAACATTGTGACAGTCTTGTGAATGCTTTTGTGTAGGTTCTAAATGCTTGTGTTAAACGGGAAAATTGGGAAGGTGCGTTCTGGGTACTGCAACAACTAAAACAACAGGGTCAACAGCCATCAAGTACAACATATGGTCTAGTGATGGAGGTGTTCTGTTTCTATCTTTTCTACTGGTCATGTTAGAGGCTTTCTGGTCGGCCAATTTTTTCTTTTGTGGGGTTTGGATGTTATAACTGCTTGCTTACTTTCAGTTGTGTAATTACTGTAATTCTCATCCATGGAGCCTATTTCAGATATCTGATCTTTTCTATTCGGCTTCAACACCAAACTTTAGATTATATGTATAATTTATCTATCATTCTCGACATATATATATGGGTATGCTGTGTATTCTTTAAAAGTAAAATGGTCTCTTTGCTTCAAGGTGCATATTTATGCTTTATATTCTTTAGAGCAAAACTCCTCTTCACTTAAAGACATATATTTGTTGGTATGCTGTATATTCTCTAAAGGGAGCAGTCACATTACTTGATTGAGTGGGCCATATACTCAATCACTTTCAATATCTCTGAATGGCTGGAAGTCCTTGTTTCTTTTGCTATGCTTTTAGAGATATTACTATGGTTATATATGCTTTTGAACATGAGGTTAGATACATATTTATTTATTGATCTTGTTGCTAAAAGCAGGAAAAGAGACAATACACAAGAACTCTTAAGTCTTAGGAATGAGAAATTCTGTCACATGATGATGGGGCATCTGCTTGAGCTTGTAAAAATTGTGACACTGAATCCACTAAGTTAATAAATCTGTACAATATTTTCCATGCATTCAAGATGCCAAATGGTGCACCACAAATTGCACTTTAGAAGCATTTTTATGCTCTGGAGATGGTTATGGTGAGGGTTTATCATATCAGGAAGTTATCTTTATTGATTTTGCTGAAGAATGCATAATTTTGGAGGAGTTATAGAAGAATGGCATGTCTTGGTATTTAGAAAGGAAACTGTCAGCTGAATTCAAATATGATTATTCTTGAGAAAAAGATGCATCTTTTATGGAAATTTTTTGAACCTTCCTTGTTTCCAAGTAGTTTCTATTTAGATATGGTTGTTCAATTGTTCATGAAGTCATTTTAGCCACTTAATTTTTGGAATGCAAATTACATTGAAGAAATTTATGTTCTTTCTTTGCTTTTCATGGATATATTTCTTGCTTCCTTCTAGTTTTATCGCTAAGCATGTTCTTTTCTTTTACAATGATCAAAATTACATGAAACAAAATGAAAAAGTACGTGTGATATTCAAAATAATTGTAGTTATAGTTTAACAAAATGATCATGACACATGTTTGCTGTGAATTACTCTGGAAATGCCGAATCTTACCCCAATCCTAATTTATGCATTCGTGTCAAGATTGTTTGTGATTTATTAAAGGAAAATTTTTCTATGAGATGGTATCTCACTCAAACCATGGAAACAACAATAATATTTCTGGATCCAGATAGAGTTCGTTACAACCATCATTTTTATTTTATTCTATTTGTTATGTGCGTGAGACAAGGTGGATAAATAAAATCACTTTATGTCAATGGCCTGTCAATCTCTAGACCATCTGAGTAAATGAACCTGATAGATTATTTACAATTAATCATTTACGTAAAATTTTGGATTGGTATCTTTCTCATCAAACCTCTAAAGCTATTCCGGTAATAGCTCTCTTAAGTCAGGGTATCTAACTTGTGCAATATCTAATGGAACAGGTGATGTATGCCTGTGGGAAATACAATCTAGTTCATGATTTCTTTAGGAAGATGCAAAAGTCCTGTATCCCCAATGCTCTAACTTATAAAGGTAATCTATGGCATGCATATGCACACTAGATATTCCAGAGATATTGATCTCACTATCTTTTGTTATTTGCAGTTCTTCTCAAGACTTTCTCAAGGGAAGGTAAAGTCAACGAAGCCATATTGGCTGTTGAGGAAATGGAAAGACGCGGAATAGTAGGTACTGCTAGCCTCTATTATGAACTAGCTTGTTGCCTTTGTAGTGCAGGAAGGAGCCAGGAAGCTCTATTGCAAGTAGGTGTTTCTCTTACTTGATAGCATGTTTTCATCTTTTAGTGGCTCATTGTATTCATTCCTCCTAGACTGGATTCAATACTGATTTTTTTTTCATCTCTTTATAATTCCTCCATAGATTGATAAAATATGCAAAGTTGCAAGTAGGCCTCTGGTGGTGACATATACTGGTTTAATTCAAGCATGCGTAAATTCTGGTAACATTCAAGATGGAGCATATGTCTTTAATTATATGCAGAAATTCTGCAGTCCGAACTTAGTTACGTATAAGATAATGCTGAAGGCTTTCCTTGATCATGAGATGTTCGAAGAGGCCAAGGAATTGTTTTCGAGATTATTGACAAACATCGAATCCATAAGTAGGAAAGGCCATACCCAAGGCAAGGTTATACCAGATCTTTATACATTTAATTTGATGTTGGATGCATGCCTGGCAGAGCAGAAATGGGAAGATCTCGAGTTTTTCTATTTAAAGATGCTAAAATATGGTTACCACTTCAACGCAAAGCGTCACCTTCGGATGATACTGGATGCCTGCCGCGCAGGAAAGGTAAGGATGTATTCGTTTCTGCAGTCTGTTGTAATTTAACCGAAACACAGTATTCATTCATCCATTCTTCCTTCACAGGTGGAACCCTTGGAGACTACATGGAAGCATTTGATTGAAGAAGACCGGATTCCTCCACCCGAACTTACTGTAGAAATGCTTCGCATAAAACTGCAGCTGCAAGGCGATTGCAGCGAAGCTCTTCCTTACTTATTAGCTCTGATGGACTCCGACTCAAACTCAAAGGCGGGATTCTCCTCTCCAAAATGGTGGTTGAAGTTTTTGAGAGAGAATGCTGATACCCTTGGAGAGAAGGGTATTTCACATTTGATGGATTCACTGGAAAACTCAACCGTTCCCAAAACTCAATCCCAAGCTCAGATACTTGAGAATCTAAAGATGTCTTGTGAGAAATTCTTAGTGTGATTGTTAATCTGATATAAGATTATTTTTCAATATTAATCAATAAGATGACTAAAAAAATTACGTATAAATTAATTAATTAAATTGTACACAATACAATGAATTTAATGTTATTCAATTCAAAATAGGCATATATTTAATAATAATATCAAAGCATAAATGAATTGGTAAGGTGTTTTTTTCGGCTTAAACGAGATTGTGATTTGAAATTGCATTTATGTATATGGTTATTTAAAAATTTGAAGTTAGAGTTCATCTTTCAAATAGAATGTATTTAATTGAGTATAGATTAATTTGAATGTATGAATGTGAATATGGCTTAAAGGTAATTCTATAATTGGGATTTGAGGGTAGGATTTAAGACATTTTGTGCACAACAAAAAAAAAAAAAAAAAAATAGGATTTTTACTTGTAATTATAAAATATTATGAATTTGAGTGATATTGAAAGGAAAAATTTTGTAATTAAAAATAAAAAAATATATATATATCTAATACCTAGACTCCATCTAAATATGTAAGGGTGTGTTTGGATTAAAGTGACTTTTTTTTTATTTTTAAACACAATGTAATTTAAAATAAATATTGTATGTATTTTATGTTAGGAGAAGTAGAGTTTATCATATGAGTTTTATATGATGTAATGATTAGTTTTTATAAGAAAATATTTTTTTTCTTTATAAGATTGCATAATATTATTTATTAATATTAGAAATAATATTTAATTAAATTACAAGACAAATTTGAATTGGACAAGAATGATATTCAAATATACTTAATGCACCTTTTGGATTGAAGTGTTTTTTTTTTTTTTGAGTTTGTTTATTTTTTTAAAAAATGGATTGCGAAAAATAAGGAGTAAGGTAGGGACACTTATAAGTGGATGACAAAAATAATATATTTTATTAGTGTAATGATGATATTGTTATTGAATTGATATATTTTTATATATTTTTTATTAAATGTAATGATTTTTTAATAAATTTTTTTGCCAAGTAGACAGACATGAACAATGTCATGTCATGTGGTGTTCAAACAAATACATTTTTTTTTTTTTTTTTTTTTTTTGAGTTTGAGTGGAAAATTGAGTGATAATCCAAACATAACTTCAGTAATTTAATTGAATTTGAATTTGCGAACCAATCCTATGAACAACAAACTAGGCAACCTATGGTGGCACCTGTCGGATTTGGTAAGACATTATTTAGGATACTGTGTGGTACATCAATAAATATATATATATATATATATGATAATTAATTTAAAAAATTAATATTTGAAGGACAATCTGCAACGTTTCTTAGCTGTTTAATATAATTTTAAAAATTTTCTATGGATTATTCCGGGAATTGATAATTAAAAATAATAGTAAAAATAGAAAAATAAGATAATAGTTTAATTGTGTAGCTCTTTCTATTTAAATATTTTCATTTATATTTTTAAGTGAGATGTTTTAAATTCAAGTATTTTATACTTATATTTTCAATCATATATAATAACTATTAAAAAAAAGGGCAAAAACTCCGGTGGAAAAATCAGGGAATTTAGAATCCGATAATGGGTCGTCACGTTGAGTTCAATATCTTAGAACGTGATGATCCAAGATTTGTTATGGGAAAAGGTTAACCTTTAGGCAAAAAACCAACTGGCCGAAAATTATAAGTGAAGATTTTTTTTTTTTTTTTTAAGGCAAATTGGCATAAATGGTCTCCAAACTATGATCATTTGGTGATATTGATCCTTAAATTAATTTTTTTT
>JAXGGT010000127.1:28224-45154 GCA_035583425.1 Marsdenia floribunda | reverse complement strand
TTTTTTTTTCTCTTTACAAATAAGACTAATGCACAAATTATATATCTATTTGAATAGATTGTAGCAAATCACTTTTAGATACCTTTGAATAGATTATGAAGAATTTTGATAGATTTTCACGTAGATGAGGGAAGAGAAACTAAAGAAGTAGAAAAAAAAAATAATAGATTTTTTTTTTCTTTTTTTTTTTTAAAAAAACCTAATATTTAACGATGAAAATGAATGGAAGTGCATGATTTATATTAAAATAAAGTTAATTATTAAATTGTTGTAGGACTATGTGACAATACTATAACAAAATAAATAAAATTACAAAATTTTGATTTTTTTTTTTTTTTTTAAATGTCATTTATTCTCTTAATTGTAACTTTTGAAATATTTGGCACTTGACAGTAAAAAATACCAATAATATATATAATATTTTAATTGTTACATATTAGCTTGTTATGAGTAGGATTAAGTTAATTATATTCTATAAAATTTAAATTGATTAATTGAACTAAAAATTAAATATTTTACTAGTGATTTTTTTTGTTTTTTAAATCTTGATATTGAAAAAAAAAAATTCTATAAACTTATCTTATACTCTTTTTCCTTTTCTTTTAGTAAAATTATCCTATAATCTTAATAATATACACACACACACATAACCCTGATTTAGTTGTAAAAAAAAAAAAAATGATACAATTACAAATATTGGATAAAATACAGAAGATAAAGAGATAATATCTACAAATGAGTAATACAGATAAGATAGAATAAATCGCCAATTTAGTCCCTTAAATTTATGTTTTGATCTGTTATGATCCCTCATATTTATTTTTGTTCAAAGTAGTCCCTTAAGAATTTTTGAATTAATAAAAATGGTCTTTTGACCATTAACATCCAAATATTCCGTTAACTTCCTTTGTGCGTGTTTTTTTTAGAGGGGGTATTTTTGCCCTTCTGTTCAAAATTAAAGAAGAAAAATAAAAAAAAAAATTAACGAAATTTTTAATGGGATAGAGGAGGTGTAAAAGTACAAAAATATCCCTCTAAAAAAGGCATGCACAAGGAAAGTTAACAGAATTAATGGTCAAAGGACCACTTTGATTAATTCGAAAATTCTTAAGGAACTACTTTAAACAAAAATAATATGAGAGATCATAACAGATCAAAACATAAATTTAATGGACTAAATTGACAATTTATACAAAGATAATATATATATATATATATATATATATATATATATATACTATTGAAAAATATTAAATTAAAGATTTAGATAAAGAAAGAAAAAAAAAATTTAAATAACTTCATCAAAAATTTAAAAAATTTTAGCTCTTCAATTTTCTAACCATAATCTTTACATATTCCCCCCACCAAATTAGTAACTTTCCTTTTTTTTTTTTTTTCCCTCAGGTATTTATATATAATTCCTAGCACAAGTAACCAAAAAAATTATCAATTAACTTATTAGTAAATTACAAAAATTCTGCACTTTTATATTATAACTATTTCTTGAGTTAAATTTTATATTTTAATTTTTATGATATTAGATTTAACAACTATTTAAATTAATTTTTTTTTAAATAATAACACTCTTCTCAAAAAAAAAAAAAAAAAAAAAAAAACTCGTGAATAATATTTTGAAGACAATTTTTGTATTTTATGTTATTCCTCCAAAACAAATAATGATAATAATAAATAAAATCCAGTAAATGTGTGGTCACGATATTTTTAAAACTGGCTAACTCTAGTAAATAAGTTCAAAATCTACCTTTATTTCTTTCCAAATATTTTTAGTGGTTAGAGAATAGAGATGTTCTGCGCAATATAAATTATTGAAAATGTCCTATAAATTACCCAACGAAATAAATACATATTTAAAATGGTTATTATTTTTTTTAAAATAATACAAAATAACAAGTCAGATAATCGTAAAATCTAATATCATGAAAAAAAAAAAGGGGAGTAAAATAATTTATAGAACAAGAGTGAAAAATTTTTTCGTCAAAATAATACTGATATAATTATCATTGCATATTTATATTTATTAAAATAAAATATTATCCAAATAATTATTTATCAAATATTTAACCAACTAGTTTATTTTATTTCATTTATTTATTTTTTTTTAAAAAATTGAATAAATAAATATAATTGTTACCAATTGAGTTGCATTATCTTGTCACATGTTGATTTAAAAAATAAATAATAATATTATTAGGCAAATTAGTAAATTTGACCTCTTAATTTATATAATTTTGTAATTTCATTCATATTTAAAAATTTTGGCAAATTTCATCCCTTATGTTAATAATTTTGGTAAATTTCATCCTTTTTATCCATTTAAGTGACGATTAACATAATTAATTCTTACAATTGAATTGAACTTTTTTTTTAAACAAAGGTTAAAAATAAAAATTTTTAATGGATACGTGTTGATTATCACTTAAATTGACAAAAAGATGAAATATACCAAAGTTATTAATATAATGGATGAAATTTTTAAAATTTTTAAATATGGATGAAATTATAAAAATTATAAAAGTTGAGGGACCAAATTTACTAATTTACCATATTATTATTTAGGTAAATAAATAAATATTATTAATAAAGCATTACATTATTTGTACCCGAAATGAGCGTACAAAATATGCCAGATAGATATTATTGCCTAATAAAATATTTCAAATGAAAAAAATAAAATAAAGACAATTTATTTTGAGTTGGAAAAGAAAAAGAGAGGAAAAAGACATTTGGACACTTGACGCTTTGTAATTCATTCATTCGCAGACGACAACAACAACAACCTCCGCGTCTCCGTCTACAGAACTTTTATTACACTAAATTACTTTTGAATATAATTAAAGCCTTCCGTACCTCTGTTTCCTTTCAATTTCCATTTCCCGGTGACAACAGAGGAAGGGAGGTCCCGAACCAGACACGCACAATCTCTCTCTTCCACTACTCTCTCTCTCTCTCTCTGGTTCTCTCAGTTGATAATTCAAATTCCGGCGCTGCTCCGGCACAAACATCTCCCTCCGTTTGTTCTCCTGCTAGTATGTTTTCCCTTCCTATCTCTTTCATCGATTCGATTCTTGCCCTTTCAGCAAATTTTTAGTCTTTTGATGATGACGATGGTGGTGGTGGTGGTGGTGATCAGTGGTGCTTTTGAATTTTTATGTAGTATAGTGCCCAATCACATGAAACAATGCTGTTTCAGTCGTCCGTTTCTGTTTTGTCGTTTATTTGTATACTGTTGTTTGATTCACAATCTCTCTCTCTCTCTTTATCTGACCGATCTTGTGATCATTTGGAATTTTTAAACCTAACTTTTGAGAAAGTTTGCTCTTTTAACTTATTTTTCTCTTCTCTTTGTTGTGGAAGTTTACTTTTGCTTTGATTGATCTCTTCAGAGAAATAATAATAATAATTCAAGTTTCTTTAACCTCTTTCCTGAAAAAAAAAAAAAAAAAAAACACAATTCATAAATTTTGTACGCTGCATAGACTCTGTTGTTTCAGTTTGATTCGACAAGTCTTTAGTTGAAAAATTATGCTTGCCTTTACATTGTACAGGGCCCACTGTTGTCTCCTTCCAATTCAAGTTTTGTAATTTGCTGTCTATAGATTGTTTCTTTCACAAGTATATATGTATTTTCTGAAATTTAGTTGATTTATGGATTTTGACTGAACATGGTCTAGATTTTGGTACTGCGGTTGATTGATGTCAGAACGTTGAGTTGGAGGTTTTGGCTGGATCGTTTTCCTCAAGCATTGATCAAGTTATTCCAATGATAAATATTACCAGGACAAGAACTCAGCCAAGGTCTAACAGATCTATGTCTTTGGGAGGTAAGCAGGCATTTCTCCACTGTACTCTCTCTCTTTCTCTCTCTCTGTATATGTATATATATATATATATATTAATTTTAATAATGTTATACTAGCAGTTACTGGATTCAATTGTTAATATTATGGTATGCAATTGAATATTTGGATAGACTTTATGTTGCCAATTTTCTCCCTTATATTTATGAACTTAACTTTAATATGACCATTTTGATGTTGAATTAATGTCATAATAATGCTTTCCCTATGTGCCTTTGAACAACTCAATGCTATTGGTTTGATATGGTGCTTTGCTTTCGATTTTAGGCATGGATTATGCAGATCCAAAGAAAAAGACCAATTATGTGGTAAAAATTCTTATGGCTGCTGGCCTCACAGCATTATGTATTCTTATGCTGAAACAGTCCCCAAGTTTCAATGCACCAAGCTCGGTACATTCTTGCTACTTTCTTTCTGTTTGCTATGTTAGAGCTTTCTCAACTTGAAGAAAACCTCTTTAAGTATAGCTTGTTTAGATTAGTTTCAGCTAGACTCTATTGGTTTTTTTTTTCCCCCTGATTTGGCCTTCTACAATATGTTAAGAGCCAAAAAATGATAATAATAATTAACATAAAACAGCATGAAGTCTTGTATCATTAGAATTCTTCACTGCAAGCACGTGCTATTGAACTTTCATGTCATGCAGCTGCAGTTCTGTTCAGGATAATTTCTTTTATGCAATTGAGAGATTTTTTCAATTTTTGACATAGAAAAGTTAAACTAATCCTGAATAACTTTCATTGGTGGAATATTTAACAAAAGCACATGTTCAGTATTTGTTTTTAGGTATGCCTAGTGCTTCTGAAGAAGTTAGCGTCTGATAGTTGGATAATCCTCCATTTAACTGTGAAACGATACCTATTTTGCTGCTTAAAGTGCAGATTTAGATATAGCTTACTTTGGATCTTTAGTTTTAGGCTCTACATTGGTCAAGGTCTGGATCAACTACAGCACTGAAATGGAATTCTAACTCACCAACTCATGTTGCACTTACTTCTGATAATTTTTTCTCTGCTGTTGGAAGAGTACTGGGTTTTAAGGATGGTCGCAGAGAGTTTTGTTCAGCTCACACCTTCACATATGCATGTCTTAAACTTCTAGATTTTCAGAATCTACAAGGTGCATTGATTATTAGTAACTTTGTTATCATTTGTCTATGTACTTCCATTGACCATTCAAATACCATTTGTCCCTTGCTTGCTGACACAAAAGTGTATAGGACACTTTATTCACAAGTGCAAATGACTAAAACCTTCCCCAACACACATTTCTCATTGATTCTGTTTATATGAAAATTAAGACCATCTTTTTGACAATTATTTTTAGTGACAATTTCAAGCTTCTGCTGTTTTTGTAGCATGCCATTTTCCTTGTAGTTGCTTGCTGACAATGTACTGAAGCTTTATTTTAGTTAATCTTATTCTCTTTATTTATCTGCTACTTCCATAGTTCTCTAGACATGAACCAGGAGTTACACATGTCTTAGTGACTGGAGGTGCTGGCTATATTGGCTCTCATGCTGCACTAAGGCTTCTGAAGGATTCATACCGAGTGACAATAGTGGTATATCTTTAACAAGTTCTGCCAAAACAAAGAAAACAAAATATTTCTATCTTCATTTCAATGCATGAATAAGTTTATCCAAAACTTTTGCAGGACAACCTCTCACGGGGAAACCTGGCAGCCATTAAGGTCTTACAGCAACTGTTTCCTGAACCTGGGAGACTACAATTTATATATGCTGACCTTGGAGATGGAAAAACTGTATCCTTGTACCATTTCTGTTATAGGATTGCTCTAAATTGCTTGTCACAGTGGTAATTAAACATTCATTTGCATTGCCTTACATCAACATATTCAGGTGCACAAGATATTTTCAGAAAATGCATTTGATGCAGTGATGCATTTTGCAGCTGTGGCATATGTTGGTGAGAGCACCCTTGATCCACTCAAGTAAGTGTTGCACGATCCAGTAGATGTATCTTCTTTTAGTATTTTTTTCTTCTGACATAGCCATTGTGTTGAGTTGAGGTGTATACATGCACAAAAATACTTGGATTTGAATTCGAAAGATAGTTGTTTAGCCTTTTGCTTGTTGTGGTTGCGGAGTTGTGTGATTCAGTGCAACATTTAAAACTCTGAGAATCTTGATGTGTAATTCTGGCACTTGCTGACATCTAAAATCCGAACTTGGATTTTCTACTTTCCCTTTTATTCATTTGCATTTTCCTCTTCTTCACTTGGATGGGCTTTTATATACCTGTTGACAAGTGCAAGTTTTCAGACTCTTGGAAAACTGGGATCAAGTATTCTGTTCCTATATTGTGTAATCTCTCTTGGAAGTTTGCTCAAAACATTGTGTGTACGAGTGAGTACAAGTGTGTGTTTGAGAGAGGGAGACAAATCTTTATCTCTCTGTGGATGCCATTACAAGCATATTTTTTCTTGTATCAAATTGTTTAAGTTCAACTTCATTATTCATATTTTTGGCTTGATTTCTCAAGAAAGCTTTTGATAATTTGCTAATTTAATCGATCTAACATAGCTCTTACAGAAGATACCTTTTTCCTGATCTTGGGGAAGCATTCTGTGGTATTATGTTTTTGCCTTAAATCAGCATGAATGTGGGTTTAGAAGTAATTATTACTCGAAAAACTATTCCTTTTGAAGCGTAGTATAGATATGTAACAAGAAATAAAGAAGCATTTTCTTCTACCTGTCTAAAAATTTTCTGAATCCAGGTACAAGTACATTGATAAAGTCACTTTTTTGGGTGCCAATAGCCTGCTTGAATCAATTTCTTTGAAATTCTGATAGTATGATACATTTTCTATTCTTTTTCCCCCTTGTTGTTTTTGCTGGTGTATTGCAGATGTAGTGTGGTTTTAATTGCCAGTTCCCCCACCCATTCTTAGTTTCTTATTGTCTAACATTTTAATGTCACAGGTATTACCACAATATTACATCAAATACTCTTGTTGTCTTGGAAGCTATGGCAGCACATGGTGTGCATAATTTGATATATTCTAGTACTTGTGCAACATATGGAGAGCCTGAAAAGATGCCCATTACTGAAGTAACACCGCAGGTAAAAAGTTCTACAACAAGTTTCTTCTGCAAACTTCATAAATTACATTGTTGTCCGTCATTTTTTTTTTTCAGTATATAATATAGACAAGGCTGTACTATGATTACTAGTTATGTAACTGCTGTCTCTTTCTTTACTATGAAGAACCCCATTAATCCTTATGGCAAAGCAAAGAAGATGGCGGAGGACATTATTCTGGATTTTCATAAAAATTCCAATATGGCCGTGATGATTTTAAGGTATGCAACATAAACATGCACCTTTCCTTTTGTCAAGTTTGCACTTGTTCATTTGGTTGGTCTATGTTGTCTGCTTCTTGTTGGTAATAGATCTTATAAAGGATAAAATGTTGTTTTTATAATGGAGAACAAGGAAACTGTCCACAAATGCCTGAAAAGGCAGTGCTGTTTATATTTGAACATTCAACTCTTCTCATTCTTCTATTGTAATTGCTGAAATGGGAATGTTTTGATGGAGAATAAGAAGATTGTCTGTCTCTTACATTGTCTTGTTTTTCTTTAACAAGTTTGTTCGCTGTTTTTCTTTTCTTTTTTGAATTTCAAGGCTTTTTTGCCTCCAACATGACTTAAACCTATAATCTTTCATGGTCATAGGTGAAGTTGCTACCACCAACATAACCATTTCTTGTCTGTTTGCTATTGTCTTGACAACCAAAAAACAAAAAAAAAAAAAAAAAAAAAAATTTATTTCCTTGGAGTGGTGATTGGGTCACATTAGGCCTTTTTCACTCATGGTTTTCTTGGCGTCTTTCTAGAGTTCATCTAGCATCTATTTCAGATGAGATATATCATAAAAAAAATGTGCAATGTCCAATCATCTTTCCATGATTTTTTTAAACAAAAGATGCAACTGTATATAGTTCTCTTTCTCACTGGGGATTGGGTGGGTGACTAATGTTTTCTGGTATGAAGGGAGTCTAAATTGGCAATAAGGCAATTAGTATGGGCATTATAAATTCAAGTTTCAGGATCACATGAAAATATTCTTCAAAAAATCAAGGTATTAGTACCTGAAAGTTGATAATACTTATTAGTATGCTAATCAGGGCTGTTTAACTTCCTAATATGTTCCGGATATTTTAATCATAAGGCTGAGAGATAAATATTTCTGCACAGGCAGTGGTGTTGATGATTTCATTATGTGATGTTAGCAGAGCTGAAAATCACCCATTGTGACACATAAATATTTAAATTTCAGATACTTCAATGTGATTGGTTCTGATCCAGAGGGAAGACTAGGAGAAGCTCCTCGACCAGAACTACGTGAGCATGGACGTATATCTGGTGCTTGCTTTGATGCTGCTCGTGGGATCATTCCTGGGCTTAAGGTTTTTTTTTTTTTTTTTTTTTGTTTCTTTTTAAGTTTTACATGATATTTTTCTGTGAATAAAAAATACAATTCATGTTGATTGGTAAATATTTAGTGGCTGACTTGATGTTCAATCATGCAAGAGTATCTATCATCAATAATTACATGGACTGATCAAGTATATATATATATATGTATAATAGTAACCAGGAATTCTGTTGTCACTCAGGTGAGGGGAACAGACTATAGTACTGCAGATGGAACTTGCATTCGTGATTATATCGATGTTACAGATCTAGTGGATGCTCATGTTAAAGCCCTTGAAAAGGCAAAACCTGGGCGCATAGGAATCTACAATGTTGGGACAGGAAGAGGTAAAGACATTCTTCTTCTTCTTCTTCTTCTTCTAAAGTATAGTGTTGTTAGAAGGACTGCAAATAAGTTGTCATGATCTCATGGTAGCCATTTTTCTTTTCTTTCTTTTTTTTTTTTTCCATATTATGATGAGGTCAGGTAGATCAGTAAAAGAGTTTGTGGAGGCTTGCAAGAAGGCAACTGGAGTAACTATAAAAGTTGACTACCTTCCACGTCGTCCTGGTGATTATGCTGAAGTATATAGTGACCCAACAAAGATTAAAAATGAATTGAACTGGACGGCAAAACACACTGATCTTGAGAAGAGTTTGAAGGTTGCATGGAGATGGCAGAGATCACACAAAGATGGTTATGGTACCCTTCAGGCTATGTAGGTGAGAGAGTATTGTTATACATACAGGCATTATTACCATGGAGAACTGACGGCAGTCCTCAGTTACAATATTAAGTTTACCCTGTTGTACTATTTATTAGTCTCTTAGAGGAGGAGGAGGGGGTTGGAATTTTGAGATTTAATTCTCTCTGATTTAGTAGCCGTGGGTGGGGCATTAGAACAACTTCTTTTTAGATGCCGTTCATTTGTTAATTAATGTATTTTTAAGTATATAGTTGAGCAGCGATTACCTACTAGAAAAATATAAGCTAATTATTCTTTTTCTTTGTTATTTTCCATCAGTAGTCTATGAATCGGCTCTTACTATCTTTTTGGCATTACTTCCAATTGTCTCAGCGTGGTTAATTGTGGAAATGTTATGAATTTGGGTGTGTTGTTTTCAAGTAAATTAAAGAATCTGAAGAATATATATATATATATGTATTATTTTTAATTTTTCATTTGATCATAAGCTGAACTAAAAGATTTTTTTTCCCCCCTTTTTTCTAAAAAATAAAATACTGTGTACTTATCAACAATTTCATTTATAATTGTGAGTCGTCAGGTAAAAGGTCAAAAAAAAATTCGGAATTTAAGGGGAAAAAAAAAGAAAAGGGCGGAGGTCAGGAAACTTAATTCAAAAATGGCTATGAGGAGGGCGGAGGCTCTGCGGATGTCAGATGTTTACACAGGTGGAAATGGAGGGACCTTTTGGGAGGTATTTCTTCCTTTTTGACATAATTATATGTTTCTGATTGTTTAAAATCCTAATGTATATGTATATATATATTAATGGATAATGAATTAAGCCTACACTTTTCTCTTATGATTCTTGAGAACCCCATTATGTGTTCTGAGAAAGATGGATGATTAAGGAGACCACAATATTTCTCTTATGCACAGCTACTGATACTCTTATAGATCTTACGTCCATGATGCTGCTCAAATACTTACCTTGCAATGGGAAAATCAAAGTAGAAAAGAGAATTAAAGAGAGAGAATATAGGAGAGAGAGGGACTCGAATAAAAAGTTTTAAGTTGGAAATTTTGAGAATAATCAATAAAAATATAATAGTCCATTTGTTCAAAAAATACAATAAAGATTTTAAAATTTCTGTATTCCTTAATATATATGTATGAAATACCAATTAGGGCAGATAGATAAGGAAAGAGTACATTACAATGAATTTCTTAAGAGGCAAGGGAGGCACCACTGTCATATGAACATTCTGGAAAAAAAAAAAAAAAAAAAAAAGTACCCAAGTGTTCCCTTTTAAATCTCACACTTACTAATCTAACAATGGTGAATGCAACTTCCAAGGCAATGGTGTGAAATCAAGATCAAGATGAGATGAGCAACTACTTTTCAAACAGTTTGAAGTGCCCTTTCAAAATTCTCTTCTGCAGATGCAGCCCGCCTAACCAATAAATGGTCTGGGTGTGATATCTTCAACTGGCTGCAAATACCAACACACAGAAAGAAAGATGCCAATGATCAAAAAACTTCAATCACCAATCACCACCATTCGTGTAAAGGAGCAGATGTGCAACATCACATTCATTTCTATTTTTGTTCCCATTTGGAAGTATAAGCAAATCAGAGTGTATCATAAGGCAGGGCCCTTACAAACTTATTCTAATCCTTGCAGTAAATTCCCAATCACTTCTCACTCAAAGAGATTCACATATTATAAAATGTTTTCGACTAAGTAAGCAATCTTTAAAGCATGAAAAGAGTTTTCTTCTTCTTGAAATCTAGCCCGACGAAATCAAGCAATTTTAAAATTGTTATATTTTTCAGCAATTCACTCTACTGCATAAATGTATGATGCAACATTAAACCAGACCTAGTTGTCTATGGTATCCCAAAAAAACCTACCCAATGAATGACTTCCTTTTATCTTTTGTTATCAACTTATCATATATTAAAAATTCCTTTTTCCACGTACTAAAGCTTACGAACTGCATTCCAACCAATTTTATGATAAGAAAGATTTCCTCCTCTACCTGTACATGCTCTCCAAAATAAATTATTAAGAACTATCTTGCATTCTTCTTGTCAGCAGAAATGCATAGGGTACTTCTCAAAATGGCAAATGTAGGGAACTCAAAAATTCCAATGGAATGATCACCAAGTTTCTTATTGATTTTGCTAAGGCTTGCTTGCTAAAATGATAGCAAAGTAGAAAACCTGCACACCATCAAATCCTAAGAAACTCCTTAAATCACACACACACATACAAAGGGCCTGGGAAAGGTTAACAGAGACTTCTGCAAAAGTAATCACTAAAATAAGCTTTTGGTGAAGTTTTCTACCCAATATGACATTTTAAAAATCAAGGATCTATACTGAATAAACCTTCCATCAAGTACTTTAAAATTGCATGCTATTTCTGATTAATGTTAATGAAGCAATATCTCAAAGTGAATTATTTGTATATTATGATTCTACCTGAGAAAACGTGATGCTGGTTTTCCAAGGTGAAGACTGCAAACAACCAGATTGGCCAGTGTTTCTGGATCCTTTGCATCCTGCACAGATTCGTTGACTCCATCATAATACATATATATATATATAGATATTTATATATGCATATTTTCAATGGAACTTGAAATAAATAAATATAAAAACTTAGACGTCAATTGCAAAAACTGAATGCATAAACTCTCTTTAAGAATCAAGCAGAATCATAAACAATAACAACATACCTTGTTCAAGGCCTCAAGTAGTAGAGTCTCAGCCTCATCAAAGTTCCCCATGTGCATGCAGCACACAGCCTTTCCATTAAGTATGAGACAAGTCATTGGATACTTCTCAGAAAAATCTTGGAATATAAGATATGCTTCCTGGATCTTTGAACCACCCTGATTCATTTCAAACAGATAAGAAGAATATTTAACGTCCCCCCCCCCAAGCCAAATAATAACACAATGGGCAAAACATCAGTACCACTGCCAAATTGAGCCATGCAGTCGCAAGTTGAGTTAGTGTATGGTCTTCATCTACTTGCTGCATAGTTCTAAGTTGCTTTTCTGCATAATCAGATCTATGCATCTTTAGAAATATTTGGACGTTCAATGCATGTCTGCAAAAGCAGAAAGTTCGTCGTTACATTTTCTATTTGTTACTTGTACAAGGAAAATATATGTCCATGCAACTTCTTGTAAGTTACAAACTGGACAAAATACAACCAATAAATCAAAAAAAGAAGAAAAAAAAAAGACGGAAGAAGAATAGATGAACAATTCTCTAAAGAACACAGAAATAGAATCAGAAAGGGCACACTGGAATCCTACAGTTCAAATCATAAGAAACACATCGGAATAGCAAAACATCCAAAACAATAATGAAAGCTTTGCAGCAAAGAGATCCACCCACAAGGGCAACTATAGCAAAGACACACATTCAGTATTTAGTATTAACATTGCAAACTTGTGTATCTATAAAAGCAAAATGCAAGGGGAAAAATATGCTAATAAAGAAGGGCAACTGAAAGCGGGAAAAAAGAGAGAAAGACAGAATAGCAAAACCAAGCTAGTAAGTCTGTCATGGAAAAAGGGTTAGAATGAAGTATGAAGTTTAGAACTATACACATCAACACAATAAAAGGTTCATGGGAAAAATTAAGATAAGCACAAATGAAGATAGTATTATATTGAGCACAATGCCTATGGAAAACTGATTAAAAGCCCATAACTATCAAATCTATTCATAGCCCTTATAGAAGCAAAAGAATTGCATCCAGCACCAGGTATCAGTGAAAGACACCCCAATTGCACCTCCCTAAGAGAATGAAATAAGATATGAGAGTCCTACCACATAATGAAGATCTATAGAAGGTTTCCTAGTTTGGCTTAACAATGAGGTATTCTCAATAACAAGGCCTTTTATCTTTAATCCAATTGTTTATCGTGCCAGACCATTGGGCCAAATCTTAAGTGTCATACTTTTGTAGCATAACCTCCTCGATAACATCCAATCCCCAAAACCAATATAGTGGTTTTCTGAAATACATTGTAGATTATCAAGTGCAACTAAATGACAACTTGAACAAGCTGTAAAATAAAGAACAGCTTTATGTTATATCAATTGAACTAACCGTTTGTAAAGGCCAGAATTGTTTGCAGCTCTTTTTTTTATAGCATATTTCAAAGGGTCATAAAACTTAGCTGTTTTATAGGCGAGATACCAAACTTAGACAGAAGATTGCTTCATTAATAATGTGAAATTTCCAGTAAGCCAAAAAGTGATTACCAAGCATTAGATAGGAGTAACTCTACAGCTTTTGGAGTTCATGACTCCTAAATCATAGTTAAGGGGAAAAAAAAAAAACAACAACAACAAGAATTTTGGCCATTGCCACAATTAAGTTCTTTAGTTTTATGTAGACCTGATGGAAAGGAAACAAGCTTGCCAGATAATATCATGAATAAGGGAAGAATGGCTTACAGTTCCATAGTTCCCCCAGCATGGGTATGCTTCAGAGCTTCATTGAAATCTTCCTCATGCATGAATATGATTCCAGCAATAAGGCGTAAAATAGGGTTGTTTCCAATAGCAGGATCTCCTAACCATTCCTGGAGACTTGAGATAGTTGCTTCCTGCAAATAAGAAAGAAAGTGGTTATATAGTGTCTTCACACCCTCCGAGCCAGCAGTTTTGTAATATGAAGTGTGAAATCTTAGACTTTCATCTGTCATGTACAACGCATGTTTGTAGATCAGAAACGAATCATCAAATGGCAGAGTGAAACAAACAGATGCTGATGCAATTCCCCATAATCTCTTTAACTCCAAAAACCCCCAATTGATGTCCCTCTTTCTCAGTTGTAAAGCAACATCCAAATTAAAAAGCCCAAGGTTTAGATCTTCTACCACAACTCCCAAAAAGAATCAATTTGAATTAAGAAAATTCAAAAAAGAAATCACCTTGTTGGCGGGACTGGCAAGGTACATAGCCAGCAATTTGACGGCCTGAAGAGGGGTAGCGGCGGATTCATCGATCTCGTTAATCACGAGCTGCAAAAACCAGGAAAAATGAATAAGCAAAATGAGGAAAGAATGCATCAAGAAGAAAGTAGGAAGAAAAATGGGTACTTGATAACTGCCAAGAGCAATGTAAGATCTATAGACAAGAGAGTCTCTCTCGACAGCGTCTTCAGTTGAGAGATTAGGGACGTTGCTGTTGTTGATTGCGGCTTGATATGCTCCCAAATAGAAGTTGTTTCTCAAGCCAAATAATGGATCAGGTCCTCCACCCATTGCCGACGCCATTCTGCTTCTCCAAGTCCCTGTTGCTCTCTGATACCGCAGTCTGTTATGATAATTCAGATCTGCAATGGCGAGGAAGGTCTCGCTTTTATTTTAATTTTAATTTGTTGTTTAGGTAGAGTTAGAGATGCAAATTCCGATTAACGTTAAAAAGAAGGGGAAAAAAAAAAGGAAAAAAAATATATATATATATATATATAATAGGTAAAATGTCACATTTTTTATGTTTAATCATCAAATTTTATATCATATTTTTTAGGACATTCAATTTTTTACGAATTTTAAATTTAGTTCTTTTAATTAAAATTTTTTTTCTAGTATTAATTTGTTTGGTAATTCAGTAATTTATATTTTTAATGAAGGGCAAAATCAAAAATTTATATTTTAATTTTTAAAAATTATAAAATTTCATGAATTCAAGACTATTATGAACAAAAAAAAAACTTTAACTATTAGACTAATTTAAGTTTTGCATTTTTACTAATATATTCTATATTCTATATTAATGATGATGTAAATCTAAATTAAATTAAATTTCAAAATTTCACAATTTAGGATTCAAAGCTAGAATCTACTATAAGACCAACATCATAATTATTAGACTAATCAAAATTTATATTTATTATAATATATAGTAATACTCACTATAACTTAAATTAAAGTAAACTTCAAAATTTCATTACGTGAGAGTTGAACTCAAGTCTATTATAAATCAATCATCCAAACAGCAGATTCACCTCAAATTTTATATTTATTTTAATATGTTTTATATGATATAGTAATAATCGTATAAATCTAAATTAAATTATTTTAAATGGGAAATTAGACCTTTCAAGCTTTTCCACCGTAGGTTCGAATTCCGGGGTGATGAGCATGTTGATCAATAACAATCGTAACTTTATTTGCTTTGTACGATTTTTTTTTTTTTTTTTTTTTTGGTAAATGGGATTATATTGAAATAAAACAAGCAACAGAACTACAGACAAATGGTTAATTCCCTAGGCCCCCTTCCAACACAGAGGTAGGAAGTAGAGGAATGGGAATCGAGCCACAAAAAGATAGAGGAAATGCCCACTTAGCAAGTCAGTGTGCAAAAGTATTACATTCACGGGGAACAAAACCAATATGCCAAAATAAATGCTGGGCTAAAAGTTTACGTCCTAATTCCAATTTGTCCTTAATGCGCCAATCATCAAATTGGGTAAGCCCCTGTAAAGCCAAAACAACGGTTGCAGCGTCCCCCTCAAAAATAATCTTAGGCAGATTAAGTTCATTGGCATGCTGTAAGGCTTGGATAGCCGCTTCCGTCTCTGCACAGAAGGGATTATCTGAGACGAAGCGGTTCACCCAAGCTTTCAGAATAGTGCCATGGGCGTTTCTGAGAACGCAGCTGGTAGTCGTTTGGCCTTCCATAAAGGCGGCATCAAAACTCATCCGAACTTCACCAGGCAGGGGAGGACGCGAAAAAACATGGGCAGGGAGTCGACTTGCTTGCTGTCGATTAGTCAGACGATGCACTCCAGCTTTCCAGTATCTGGGGAAAGTGTGGTTAATTGAAGTAGAAAGATCATTCCAATCTGTGTCAACTTTGTCCGCCCATGCTCGGTTACGTGCGAGCTAGGTAAGTTCCAAGGATACAGCAAAAAAGTGTTTCATCTTGTTCCGATCATCAGTAGGTAATGGGAAAGCTGTGTTGTCCCCCAAGATAAGCTCGGTCCACTCCTGAAATTGAAGATGTTGGTAAGCTTCTAAACGAATGTTCCATGGCGAGTTCCACCAGATGAGCCTACTCAATGGACAATTCAAAGCAATGTGGTGGATGGATTCATCATGGGTTTTGCAGAGGTAACAGGTTTCATTAGCAGTAGGAACAAAGCGATGTATTCTGTCCAAGGTTGGAATAGCCTTGTGCAGAAATCGCCAGATCAATAAGGTATGGCGACCATGTAGATTAGCCTTCCATAGGGTGGTCCATATATTTGAAGTAGCAGAATCAGATGTGAGGGGGGTTAACCTCTCAGATGTGCACAACTTATACGCGGATTTGACACTGAAATCGCCTGTCTTGGAGGGAGTCCAAATCGCGCGGTCTTGCTCCAATTCGAAGATCGGAGTTTCAAAGATCATGCTACTGATATGTGGAGGGAAGAAGGAGGAAATCTTGGGCCTGTCCCAGTGTGTGCCTGCCTGGTTCATGATATCACTAACGAAAAGCCAATGAGGGGGTAGGTGGAGATGGGTTGGGAGCTTGAATTGGGGGAGTTTGTACAACCATGGGTCTGCAGTGAGGCGGAGTGTTGAATTTTTGCCCACCTGAAAGCAGAGGCCAGCCCGTAAGCTAGGCACACATCGAGTGATCCCACCCCAGATCCACGATGATGTTTGGTGGGTTTGTTCCACATCCAGCAATCGACGGCCTCGTAGGTACTTAGCCCGCACTAATTTAACCCACGGCTTTGCAGTAGTAGTGCCAGTTTGCCAAGCTAACTTAGTGACATATGACCGGTTAACATCCTCCATACGCCTCAAACCAAGGCCACCAAGATGCTTGGGATAACATATCTTGTCCCAAGCCTTCAGATATAAATGGTGAGGTTGATTGTTGTCAAATCCCCA
>JAXGGT010000127.1:12974-23741 GCA_035583425.1 Marsdenia floribunda | reverse complement strand
AATAGTTAGAAACCATACGTGCGAACAAAAAAAGTTGGGGATTAAATTCATCAATTTTCCTAATAATTTTTTTTTTTTAAATAATTATAAAAAAAATTGATAAATTTAGTATGTAATATACATGTTTTGCATATTTTTATTAGTAAATTTCAAATTTTTGGTAAGTCAATAATCGACAGTTGTATTTGACCAAATCTCAATGATAAAACTATCTTTTTAATTTTTTTAATTTTTTTTGTGTTATAACAAAAACAAAAGAGGAGAAATGTTACTTTCCCACCCTAAGAAAACCTAATTTGTCTATTTGTTGTCCTTTACATCAGGGCATTATAGTCTATTTCAGCAATAATTAGGTCTAGTTTATCGGTTTATTATTCTCTTCCATTTTATTAGTGCGTTTTATTTATTTATTTCAAGTAATTTGGTATCTTTATTGATTAATTCGAATGAGATAAATTTGATATGAAGTTGTCTCTGATGAAATTTGAACAGCTAAGTGGAGATATTTAAATAAGAAGAGTAAAATTATTGAACTATCATCTTATTCTAAAGGATTTTTAGTCAAAAAAAAAAAAAAAAAATCAACACTAAAGAGAACTCACCACAAGTTTGGAATTGGTAGTGATAGCCCAAAGTTTTTACGAAGCCCATAAATATTTTAATTGAATACAAGTCATTCATTACTTTAAATTTTTTTTTCAATGAACATTTATGATAAAATTAATTTAAGTTTAGGATAAAGTTTACATAATGTTAAAGCTCATTCCTTAATAAGTGTATCATAATATTATATAACAAATTCAATTGTCTCGCAACGGATCTTTACATATTTTTTGTTTTTTTTTTCATGTACAAATAATTGTACTTTTATTCAAATAAAATATATGTTGACTTTGACTCTTATACTTTAACTTATATGTTTTCACTCTTTTGTTGCCCATGACATGTTTGAAATTTATCTTTAGGACTATAATGGTAAAATTAGAAAAGTTAGTTTATTTAGTATTTCATGTTTTTACAATTTATCGATAGGTCTTTAATTTTATTTATTTATTTATTTTTATCTTATCGATCTCTAAATTTGTTACGACATATCAAAAGTAACCGATTTTACACACTTAACTCAAAATAACCGACTTATCTAAATTTTTTTTACCATTCTCTTTTTTTTCTTTTCTGTTATTGTGTGTCTTTTTGTGTATCACTCTACTATTTTCTTAGTTTTTTTTTTTTTGTCATTTTCTACTCTTCAAATATAAGAACCTTACTTGATTTTTATAAATCAAGTCTCTAAACCCAGTTCAGATATGGATTATTTACTTGATCTTTATATTTTTTCTCAGATTTCCTCTGAGATTTTTGATACTCCCAAGATCACTTAGGATGTTGTTAAAGGAGGAAGATGAAGTCGAATTCTCCTTGCAGATGATGGGAATGCTATAGAAATAATTAGGATAATTGTGTTGTTGTTGTTTTGTTTTTGTTGTGTATTTTATGTCTTATTTGACTTGCTTATATTTTTTAGGTTGAGTATTTTGTTTTCTACTTTTTTTTTTTTAGATTGAATGTGTATTTTGTTATCATAAATAATATTTATTTATGTGTAATGTTTATTTTTATTAACGAAATTTTACTCATAAAAAAAAAAAAAAACTCCGTTGGAATCCATGCACACCCTTTTAACCCTCAAATTCACCATAGTTGGGTGAAATTGAGGCGTTAAGTTTTCCTATTTCGTATTTGATTTTGAATTGAAACTAAACCCATAGCCAAGCTCGTTGACTGTCCTTAGTCGACTCGACTATGGTGTTATCATATGCACCTCGAACTAGGGCTATGATTGCTGCTGCCTTAGCCACGTGTTTTATGATGGTAATGAAGACTCCGCAGGCTTCTACATGCAGGATACCCTTCTCCCCTTCTCCCCTTTCCCCTACCCCTACCCCGCAACCCCAAACCCTCACCACTGTGCCTGCCTGCCCCCACTCCCTTTTCCCCCCACCTCTCTCCATGAAAATTTTATCGGGTTGTGGATATTGTCAGTTTTAATGGATTCTTTTGGCCTTTTCTTATGATGGTTTTCTATACTTTCCAACCCCCTTAATCTTCTCTCACTCCCCTTACCATAATGCTTCCTCCCCTCCAACATCAGTGTTCAAAGTAGTAGAATAGTGGCTTGAATTAGTAGTTTTAGATTCGAACTTTAAGCTTTGGAGATATTTGATGATTTTAAGGGAGGGACTTTCAGACCAAAGTAGAGCTTGAAAGAAAAAGAAAAGAAAAGCTGAAATAAAAAGAAAGTGCAAAAAGATAACAAGAAAGATGGTCTGATTATAGCAAAATTTCTCCTCCCCAGCCCACGATTTCCAATCAATCATGCTGCAGATTCTGTGGCATCTTGAGCTAAGCTGCTACGAAAATTTTACCCGATTCCCTTCCACCATTAGCAACCCCGGATTAAACTAGCAAGGAGAGGGAAAATTAGAAAGGGGAACACTGAGTTTCTTATCTCTTTCTTTATCCTGATCTATCTATGCCTTATTATTATTATTGGCCCTTTTCATGGACATAGTGATGGCTAATCAAGGAGGAGGTCATAATAATGTGTTGCGAGAATACAGGAAAGGGAACTGGACGGTACAAGAGACAATGGTGCTTATTGAGGCCAAAAAGATGGACGATGAGAGAAGAACGAGGAGACAAGGGGAAAGTGGCGAGAGAGGCAAACCAGCTGAGTTGAGATGGAAATGGGTTGAGGATTATTGCTGGAGAAATGGGTGCATGAGAAGCCAAAATCAGTGCAACGATAAATGGGATAATCTCATGAGAGATTTCAAGAAGGTAAGAGAATACGAGAGGAAAGTATCGGAGAAAGCAGAAGATCAAGAACATCATCATCATCAGCATCGGGGAGGGGGAGGAGAAGTGGAGGAGGAGAAAAGTTACTGGAATATTGAGAAAAATGAGAGGAAAGCCAAGAATTTGCCTTCCAATATGTTGCCTCAGATATATGAAGCATTGTTAGAGGTTGTGGAGAGAAAAGGTCAGAGGGTTATTGTTGGTGCTGCTGCTGGTGGCAGGCCTGCTTCTACGTCGGATCCCATCATTTCTACTACTTTAGGTCAGTCTTCAATGCCTTCAATGCCTCCAACAATCCAACAATATACTATCCCAGCAGCTCCAGTTTCAGCATTGCCACTCCCTTCTCCTGCACAGCATCCCTTTTCTCAGCCATTTCCAGCAGTAGGTATATATATATATATGTATGTATTTATATTGTATTATATATATTCTCTCGCTGTCTGTCTCTTAGCATAGACATATTTTTAGTTAATCCATATTTCGCCATTGATATCAAAATCAGATCAGATCATGAAAAATCGAAATGCAAGCTGTTTTCTTTCTTTCTTTGGCATATGTTGGGAGAATTAATCCTGTCGTGATCTTTTGAGGAGTGTAATGTATTGTTTTGGTTATGGAGTTTTTCCATAGGGCCATTTTTAATGATACGTGCGTGATATACAGGTTCAGATTCTGATACGAGTGAGCACTCAGACTCACCAGCAAGAAGAAGAAGAAGAAGAAGGAGAAGAGGAGGAGGAGAAGGAAGTAGTAGTGGAACCAACACTCATCACCATGAAGTTGGTTCTGCAATATCTAAAAGTGCTTCCATTATAGCAGAAGCTATTCAATCTTGTGAGGAGAGAGAAGAGAGAAGACACAGAGAACTCTTGAACTTGCATCAGAGAAGATTGCAGATTGAAGAAACAAAGGCTGAAATAAGTAGACAAGGTATTAATGGATTGGTTGATGCTGTGAACAAACTTGCCAATTCAATTCTTGCTTTGGCTGCTCACAAAACCCAAGCAGCTTCAAAGTAGTAGTACTGCTGCTGTCACATTTTAGTTTTTATTTAAATAAATCCATCCATCCATTCCTATAAAATATATTGATTTGATGAAGTGATGATCAGAGATAAAAAAGATTATCCCATTTTATTGTATATATATAAAAAAATTTCTTTTCTTTCTCTCTCTATCCCTTTTCTTTAATTATGTTTCAATTTTCCACTGCGTACTTTGTAATTGTTGTAACAGTAGCCCTCTTTCTGGTTGTCCAAATGGAAGAAATAATTTTATTTTTAAAGCCATTGTTCCTGCTCTTGATGCTGTTTTTCCCTCCCTCCCTTCCTTCCTTCCTTCCTTCCTTCCTTCCTTCATGGGATCATAATCGGCTACTTTGTTTGTTTACTTCTTGTGTTAAATGCATAAAAATGAATTCAGATGTAGAGGGTGTCGGTTCTTGGACAATATAAATCTATATATATATATATAAAAGAAATATCATTACTTTAACCTTGGAGTATCATGTAGCCAATCCAAAATAGAATCACGTTAGATCCCATTTTCATACTTTATTTGAATAGTGGAAAGTCGAAGGATCTTTTTGCTTGAGGAGACCAGTAGGAATATATCATTACTTAAGATACAGATAATTTATATTTGCATGTGGATGAAATTTGTAGAAGCAGAATGATATATTTGTGTACGTACAATCTACAATTATATATATATATATATATGTATATGTATGTATTTGAATGGAACACTGTTGGCATTTAAATATAATTGTCTCCTGTGGGGGCTGGGTTGGGCGGGGGCGAGTGGTGCTAGTAGTTCAGACTCAGAGCAAAATGTATGGCATCCGTCCGAAACCCACAAAGACTGGTCAAAGACATCCAGTCAATGATCTCTGGAGCAGCTCAGAACTACCATTATTGTTGATGTCAGTACTGTGAAGGCCGTGGGATGAAAAGGTTGTGCTTTCCCTTTCCCATCACAGGACTGGGGGAGGGGAAAGAGTTAATTTTGGCTAATTGGGTAATGCCTACTTAAGCTTTTCTTCTGACAAAAAGAGTTGTAAGCTGTTGTACTTTTCTACTAGAGGAGAAGCCAAGCCAAGCCAAGCCAGGCAAGCTCCATCTTCGTTTTTTGTTCTTTTTCATTTTCATTTTTCCTCCCTTTTTCCTCTTGGATCGGCATAAATCAAGTTGAACCACTAACAGATATGGGGCCGGCCGGCCACTCACCCAGAAGAAAAGAAATGTTGAATACACCCACCGCCAGGTTTCCCAGACAATGAGAGTACACTGAGTTGAATCGACAAACAACTTCTAGGACTACTCACACTCTTCCTCCTCTATATATATATATATATATTATATTATATTTTGTTTTTACAGTCAAGAATAAGGTAATAGTGGGATCAGAATGACTGTTGCATTTATATTGTATTATCATTTTAAATGGTTTCTTATATATCTATTATATATATATAAAAGATTGTGGAGTTTTCTTTTAAATGCTTATTTTTTTTTTTAATGACTTTTGATTATTTTTATTAATTTTTTCGATTTTATTGTCTTTTTCTTTTATTTTCTTTTATTTTTTTACTTTGTCTCTTTATCTTCCAAATTTTATCTATAATTTTATAATTTACTAACTTTTCACTTTATTAATATATTATTTATATTAGATATATTATTTAATTATTGTTTGTTTTATTTTCATTCTTATTTGTATTTTATTATTTTATAGTTTTCTAATTTTTTTTTTCTTCTGATTAATTTTTTTATATTAGATATAATTTTTTTTTTTAATTTATTGGGCTTAAAAACGACGGCTTAACCCAACCAGAAACAGTAGTCGGACCGCCATTTTAGGCCTTTTTTTAAAAAAAAAGAAAAAAAGATGATGGCCCATATTCAATTTTTTTTAAAAAAATTGGGTCAAAAACGATGGTCTGGCCTAACAAGAAACGGTTGTCGGGCCACCGTTTTAGCCCATACATATATATATATATATTTAAATTTTACCAGACCCGATTTCATTGGGTCGGATCTAGGTCGGCGAGCCAAATTCCAGATCTGCATCTGGCGGGATTTTTTTTTTTTTTTTTTTTTAAACTTTTCTTCCCTTCTTTTTCTTCTTTCTTCTTCCTTCTTCCTTCTTCCTTCTTTCTTCTTCCATTTTTTTCACTGTAAATCCTTATTTTCAGCTAGAATCTTCCATAAATTAGGTAAAATTTACTATATTTTTGTTGGGATAGTTAAACCCATTAGTTTAGTTGGGAAAAAAACAAAACAGTTTTCAAGTTTTTTTTTCCATTAAACCCATCACCCGATCGAATTTGGAACAAAATGCCCCATTTCCCACAGATTATTAATTTGTGTTGGATTTGCATATTTTTAGCTATTGTGTTTGTTTGTATTGATAATTTTTTTGATAATTTTGTTTATATAATGTATATATGCATATGGGTAAAGTGTTTAATGATATGAGTTTTTTTTTTTTTTTTTTTTTTTTTTTTTTTTTTTTTTTAGTTTGTTTTTAGTAATTGTTGGGTATGAAATAGAAATTTTTGGTAATTTTTAATTAGTATATACGTATATGCATAGACTTTAATTTTGTTTGGATTATTGTTATTTTTATGGCATTTGTTATGTATATTTGATTCTTGTTATATATATATATATATTAATATGTTGAGGTTGAAATTGGATTATTGTTACTTAATTATAAGTAAATTATTTAGCTTTATGTAAATTATGGTTTTAGTAAATAATTTTAGACTAAGTTATGGTTTTAGTAAGTAATTTTAGACTAAGTTATTCTTAAATTAGTAAGTTATTGTTTTAGTAAGTAATTTTAGATTAAGTTATGGTTAAATTAGTAAATTATGGTTTTAGTAAGTAATTTTAGATAAGATATGGTAAAATTAGTAAGTTATGGTTTTAGTAAGTAATTTTAGACTAAGTTATGGTAAAATTAGTAAGTTATGGTTTTAGGAAGTAATTTTAGACTAAGTTATGGTTTTATTAAGTAATTTTAGACTAAGTTATGGTTAAATTAGTAAGCTATGGTTTTATTAAGTAATTTTAGACTAAGTTATGGTTAAATTAGTAAGTTATGGTTTTATTAAGTAATTTTAGAATAAGATATGATTAAATTAGTAAGTTATGGTTTTAGCAAGTAATTTTAGACTAAGTTATGGTTTTATTAAGTAATTTTAGACTAAGTTAAGGTTAAATTAGTAAGTTATGGTTTTAGTAAGTAATTTTAGAATAAGATATGATTAAATTAGTAAGTTACAGTTTTTAGTAAGTAATTTTAGACTAAGTTATGGTTAAATTAGTAAGTTATGGTTTTAGTAAGTAATTTTAGAATAAGATACGGTTAAATTAGTAAGTTATGGTTTTAGTAAGTAATTTTAGACTAAGTTATGGTTAAATTAGTAAGTTAAGGTTTTAGTAGGTAATTTTAGACTAAGTTATGGTTAAATTAGTAAGTTACGATTTTAGTAAGTAATTTTAGATTAAGTTATGGTTAAATTAGTAAGTTAAGATTTTAGTAAGTAATTTTAGACTAAGTTATGGTTAAGATTACACAGTTATGTCCAACTTATTCAACTTTTGTTAGGTTAGAAATGTGGAGAAAATTTTACTTCATGAATGAAGTGTCAAGTTTTTTATTTGAGTGATTAAAATGCTTGTGGGGGTTAATATGACTTATATAACTTTGAGTGAAGTGATTAGTTTATAAATTTAATGTTCATTTTGTGTTGAAATGTTGAGTTTGAATTGAAAAACGTCCATTTTAGGGGAAACCTTGCCAAAATTTTTAATTTTCTTTAAAGAACCATTAAGTAAACCTATATTTTTTGCTAAGTAGTTGCTATAATGTAAAAAAATTAGTTATCTTTAAGTAAGTTAAGTAGGTTAAGTAACTGAGTCTAAATTGTTATTAATAGTTCATATTTATGAAAAAAACATTAATATTTTATATTTAAAAATAAATAAAAACATTCGATTAGTTAAGAAGAATAGTTCAATTGGTAGCGGTCTTAGTCTTTGTTTATGATTTAAGACATCATAGGTTCGAGACACGTCAGATGTTAGTATCTTAATTTTTTTGTTTAAAATATTATTATATTTTAATTTTTTAGATTGATGAAAACAAAAAAATTATGTTCTTTATAAATTTTTGAATGCGATTATACTTGTTATTTTTTTTTAAATTATAAATATTAAGAGGGTTAATTTGACAATGTCTTAGACGATATTTTAAAATATTTCGAGCCCTCATAATATAATGTTGTTTGACAGATATATTTAAATTAAATTTATTTTTCTAAAAAAAAAGATTTACACTTGAAATTAGAAAAACTATGTATAAAAGAATATTAAATTCAAATATTAATAAAAAAATTATTTATTTAGAGATAAATTAATTTTAAGATGAATTAATATATTTATATGAATTTTTTCATGGAAAAATTTTTATGATATTAAATTATGAAATGTAAATGTTTAATATATATATATATATATATATATATATATATATTTAATATACAAATACATATAATTTATTGTCAATATATATATTTTTAAATATTATAGTATTTAAATAAATTTTAAAGTTCTAATATAATTAGATTATGAATTAATTATTTACAAAAATAAAATTTATAAAGAAAAATAACGATATTAATTAATCACATAAAAATACTAAAATAATAATAATAATAATAAACATAAGTTATAGTAAAATTTTGGAAAAAAAAGCTTTGTAATATATATATTCTACACCTGGGGTATGAAATGTATGACTAGTATATATATATATCTTCTAAATTAATCACTCAACAAAGATATTAACTTTAATAAAAGAATTTTACTTTTGTTTGGCTATTAAAGTAAAATGTATTGGTTTAATTCAACTTACTTTAAAGAGAGTCTTGTGTTGTTTTATTTTTCGACGAGCTATAGTTTTAAAAAGTTCTTTTATATATACACTTTTTGAATTAGTCAATAAAAATATTGAATTTTACTAAAAGAATTTTACCTCCATTTGACTTGTAAGAAAAATGTATTGGGTTTGATTCATCTTGGAGAGAGTCTTGTGTTATTGCATTTTCGAGGTGCTACGATTTTAGAAGGTCTTTACGCAAATCTCTTGTCAATAAAGATACTGAGTTTATCAAAAGAATTATACATCGGTTTAGCTTGTAAAGTGAAAAATATTGATTCAACTCACTTTAGAGAGAGTCTTATACTACAATATTTTAAAAGATATCTCACATAGATATCTTCCAATTCAATAGATAAGGATATTGAATTTACTAAAAAGAATTTTAACTCTATCTAGCTTGTAAAATAGAATGTACTAAGTTCATTCTCATATTTTTGACGTGTTATGATTTAAAAAATTTCTCACATAAACTCTTTCTAAATTAGTTAATAAAAATATTGAATTCACCAAATATTCTTTAACGTGACTGGAAGTCATAATATTCTACATTTATAATTAAGTTTGCTACCATTTGAATAATATCTTCTTGTCCTTATTAATATTTGATGACGATATTTCCACTCTAGCATTAAGACACTACAACAAATTTAGCCTGTAGCAACATATTGTTGGCAACACTTTTTGTTAGTTAGTTCTAAATAGTACTAGTAGAGGCACTACTATTATTGTGCATCTAAATATAAATTTTAATGCATAATTTAGTTATATTTTTAGTAACCGTTACTTAAATATACTAAGAATATATCATTTTTAGCAACATTTCACTTAAGTATTGCAACATATGTTATTTATAATAATCCAAATTACACTTCTCATAACTATTTCTAAATATAATATATTAATACATAATATTGAAACACTTTAATTAAACTATTGCCAAAATTTTATTTCTAGTTATATAAGAATAAAAATTTATATAATATGTAATTAGTTTAAATAATACATTTACATTTTTTATTAATACTATTTAAAATATTTTTAATAAATGTGATTGTATGATGAGCTTAGTGTCTAAAATTTTCTAGATGTAATAGGATTCAAATTTCACTATATCAATTAAGATTATGAATAAATAATATTCAATACTTTTTTAATACAAAACTATTTTATATATAAACTATTTAAAAATCAAACAGTGAATTTTTTTTCATATATTTTGAATAAAATATACTTAATCTCTATCTACTCATTCCTATGATTTTATTAAAATGGTAATATCCTAAATATAGATTTTACTCTTTAGAGATTTTTTAAATAAGTTCACATATTTTTTTTTTTTAAAAATATATATAATATGAATTTGAACAAAGATTTATATTTTTATTTTTAAAAGAATTTATTTTTAAAATACGATATATTTTTTTAAACAGACACCTTCAATTGTAATTCTTTCAAGTCATCCGTTAAGATTAAACGAGTCTCATTTAAAAATTAAGTTGAAAGGGAGACAAATCTCTTTCAAAATTCTCCTTATTTATTATTTAATTAATTAAATATTAAATAAAAATTTATACCTTCCAGATATATTATATTTAATATTATCAAAAATTAATATTATTTTATATTATCTTATTTATTATATATATATATTCACTATTTGAACTTATTTAATGATATAAAATATTTTAAATTTAATTGAATAATTTTTATTTATAATCATTAAACTTAATTCTTTGAATATTATATAATTGCATATTAATTTAAAATATGACTAGTAAAAAGTTATAATGTAAATAAAATAATATAATTAAGAAGGCGTAGCTCAGTAGTAGTCTCATTCATGACCTCATGTTGGAAACTAGAGTGCCTAAAAAAATAGTATAAAGTAATATTAAGTTTAATAATATAATGTAATTTAATATTATAATATAACATAATTTATTTAGAAAATATA
>JAXGGT010000127.1:0-11729 GCA_035583425.1 Marsdenia floribunda | reverse complement strand
TTAATTTTCCAAAATTTCAGCTTTAATAATTCAATACACGATATCAATAATGATTTTTGTTTTCAAAATTTCTGGGTTTACTGTAAGAAAACCTTCGGAATTCTCCACCATCTTTATCTCACTGTCTCCTCCTTCAACGCCGCATCCCAACTTCCTCTTCTCTAGCGCTTGTATATACTCTCTGTTTTTGTTTATTCCTCTTCCCATTTATCGATTATCGATATTACTATATAACTTAATTAGCTTTTTATTATTTCGTATTTTCTTTTTCCTATTTCAGTAACGATTTGGTGTTGGAGCTTGATAATATGTCCACATTAGCTGAAAAATGCAACATTCAGGTGCCTATGGAAGTTCTCAAGTAGGGTTTTTTCTCTTTTTTTTTTTTTTTAAATTTTAGCAGAGAGTTGAGACCTTTTCTGAAGATTCTAAATATATATATATATATATATATTTTCTCATCATATAAACTTATTAAAAAAAAAAAAACTTATATCGACATGGAAAGATTAAGAAAAATATTGTATTGATCTTAAAATTATTTAGGGATCATGAAATTTAGAGTTGATGAGGTGTTGAAATGTATAGTTTGATTGATGATGGGAACTATCCAGATGAATTTACAAGGAATGTTTTGAATGGTTGCATAGCAAAAAATCAAATAACCAAAGGCAAAACAGATGACTTCAAGGTTTGTTTATTTTTTATTTTTTTCCTTCCATGGCAACACTGCATCTACTCAAAATTGGAATTCTTTTACTTTTTAACATAACATGGCAACATTATCATGAATCAAGTTACATTTTGGTAAAGAATCAGTTTTTTTTTTTTTTTCCTTATTTTTCTTAGCCAACACATGTGCAAATCCAGCTATGACAAGTTTCTCTATCTTACATCACATAGTCTTCCTTCAATCCACCTTACCCTCCCAAGGACTTGTAGGGAATATGAGTAGTTGTTACTCCTGTGTCTGCCATGAGTTTGTGAGGATTTTTCATCAATGGCATCCTTGAATGCATGAGGCATGTTCAATTTTCTATAGATTTCCTTTGTATCAAAAGCATTTACAAATAATTTTCACCTCAAAAAATATACATTAGAAATCTAGATTTAGCTATAGGTCTTATACAATCATGTGGTCTATCCAAAATCTCACCAAATTAATTAAATGTGGCATTCTTGACAAGCTTGTGGGGAAGATGATGTGCATCAAATCAAACAGTTTTACTCTTCTTGTTGAGGGTGCATTTCATGCAGGTTGTATAACAAAAAACATGTAAATTAAATCCATTAAAGTACTCACATTTTATTCTTCCATCTTTCGATGAATCAAGTGCGGATGGATATGCACACACTTCCATCCTGAAACAAAATTTCTACATTTCTTGTCATCGTAAATTAGGTTTGAGTTAACAAGAGCAACAAATTTCTCATGTTTTGTTCCTCTGTATGTGTTCTATTATACTCAATGCTTAATTTAATTGTTGTTGGCAGTGAATTTCTTGTTGTCCTACTAGTTTATTGAAGTTGTAAAATTTTGCAAGGGAGGCAGTGGCAATTGTAGATTGAATAAAGCACTGACCCAAGTAGGCAGGGAGGGAGGGAAGGAAGGAGTAGTAAGGAGCAGGAGGACTAAGTACACTCATGGATTGGTACGTACAATTTTAGTTTATGAAGATACCTTAATTTCATGAATGGAGGAAAACAATGATACCATTAATTTTCCATTCAGAATACAATGCCAGCTTGTTAATGCAATGATTCTTTTGTTAGTAGTGTTTTCTAGGCATATAAATTATGTTGTTCTTACTTAGTCATTTCTTTTCTTCCCTTCTGAAGATGATTAAAGTGAGTTTTAGTCTTCCTCATAGGACTTTACATATTCTTCTAGATGATCAATTTAATCGATTATTCATTTTTGTGGTTATTGATCATTGTTCAAACAAGTATATTTGAGTGATTTAGAGGAATTCTTCATGAAGCTTTGGGATACATTGAAGGTTGTTTCTAGTCTTTTCTATTGCCCTGTGCTCACATCAACTTGTTTCTTTTAACTGAACTAAATAATCTATTATATATCTTCACTTTTAATCTGATTTATGTGTGATTGGCAAGTTATAAATCGGAAAGGATATGGGACATTGTTTCTTATTGCATTTGATTGAAATCTTAGTATGTTCAATTTGAAGCTTGTATCACATAAAAACAACACTAGTTATTGCTTCCTTATTCTCTTTCCTTCTTCCTTTTTTTTAGCTTTGTTTTGGTAATACAATTGTATGGTGGATTATAAGCTCTTATGTTTGAAGCAAATTGGGACTTGCAATTGCTGCATAATGATATAAATGCAACGAGTTGTTTGTGTTTATAAAATGGTTTTCTGATGTCCCTCATCCACTTCTGAGGATGAGGACGCACTCAGTCTAATAATAGAAAGCTATCAACTGCTTAATTAGTTAGATAAGGAACCTTCTCAAAATCTTGCTTTCTCCAATTTTTAGTGCTTGATTCATTGATTAAATATTTTTTTAACCACTAGATATTTTGATAATTTAGTTTTAGCTTTTGTATTTGGTGGTTGTGTCATTACTTCTTTACATTTTCCACAATTATGGAGTTTAAACTATCTTGTTTCCGTCAAATATGGTGGTTTAGGAGCTTCATTGCAGACTGTAGAGCTTCTTTAATGGTTTTAGATGGTTGGTTATGCCTTTCGGCATACCAAGCAATGTGCCAATCTAGAGTACCGAGAAGCTAAAGATGAAGATGAAAAAAGCAAGAGTGGAGAATGTAGATGAAGGACCGAAGGAAAGGGATACCTTTGATCCAATTATTTTTGGCCTTTGGGATCATTATATAGATATATGTATATATTTAGATACATAAAAATATATAGATGATATTATTGTTTTTCTTCCTTTCTTTTATGAGAGAATGTATTTCAATATGTGATTTTCAATCTTAATTGTAGATTTTTGAGATTAGACATAAATTTTTATTCATTAATTCTTATTTAAATTTATTATTAATATTATTATTATTATTTTAATGAATTATTTTTTATTATCAATTATTCTTTAATTATGAATATTAATTTTATTTTTTTAATTTTAATATTGAAAATAAGTTGAAAATTTAAAATTATTTTAAATAAAATATATATATATATAAAATATTAGGAACAAAGCAATGCTCAACAATTGTTGTTTATAAAAAAATATTTTTTTTTTAAAAAAATATATCCAAAACGACGGCCAAGAACTGTCGTATTTGTTCAAAAAAATTATATTAATTTAAAAAATAGATAAAATTAGAGGACCAAATACGGCGGCTAGGAGCCATCGTTTCTTTCCACCGGATACAGCGGCTCCCACAGCCGTCGTATTTGCCCATTTTTTTTTTTAAATTTAATTTTTTACAACGTTTTGGTCAACCGTCATTCTAAGTGTCGTATTTGATCAAAAACGATGATTTTGTAGCCGCTTTTTATCAAAAATGACGGCAGTAAAACCGCTGTATTAGGCAAAAACGATAGTTAGGGTGCCAGAAACAGAGGCTACCTAACGTCCGTTTTTGCCCCTGATTCTAGTAGTGTTTAATTTTAATGCAAAAAAAAATTATTTTGTCCAACTCCTAAATAGCTCCAAGATTGCAAGTCATTGACCAAGATGCGAGCCTACAATAATTACCTTAATGGAATGATTCTGATAAGAATTTTCAATTTGCTTCGATTGGACATTCTCGATCTTGCTAACGAGATGTCGACTAATTACATCGGAGGTATCACTCTATCTAACAATAGGATCAATGGAAAAATCACTCAAGATATTGGTAATTTGGTGGGGCTACTATCTCTTAATCTTGATATGAACAGGTTATCCGGAGATATTTCGAGCGAAATTTCTTCTCTAAAGAAACTTATGCATTTCTGCTTCTATGGAAATTGATTAACAGGGGAAACCACAACTTCCATTGTCTTGTGTGCAAAATTAACCTAAACAGTTGGTTCTACCATTTTCAATTAAACTGTTAAATTTTGGGAAATTGAGGAGAGTAAAAGGAACCCCTAATTTGGTTCAAGTGAGGGAAAGAAAGAGAGGAATGGAGTTATTTAAAAGATATAACATAATGCGTTTTTTGGAGGCTTAGACCTAAATTATCCAAATTACCATTGAAAAAATGGCCATGCCAGATGGACATCACACAACAATCAAAAATTCAAAAAAATCCGCCTAAGGAACTAATTTAGTATTCAAAAGTAGAAATATGATTAATTTCTTTAAAAAAGTTGATTTAGGATTGCAACAAGTAAAATATTTGCTGGACAACATTGGGACATTTTCCCTAAAAATTATGATGAGAAAGTAATGTTGAAATAGTTTGAGAATAAAATAAATTAAAAAGGAATTGATAAAGCATGTTACCTCAAATGAAAGAAAATGATTGTATTAATATTTATAAATTACTCTAATTAAAAAGTATATAGTTAATCGAATAGGGAAAACAAAATAGTTTAAAGGAAAATAGAGTTGTTAAAAAGAAATAAACTTTCACAATTCGAGCCCATGTCACTAGTATGGGCTTGGCTGCACCCATGGTTGACAATGAGTGACTATTCCCATGGTTATATTTCATTTCAAATTCTTACACACTTACGATATGAGATTGGGTATCACTAAACAATTTTTTTTGTAATCTCTTACAAATAAAGTTTTGAGATTGAGTAATAAAATTTATCTACAATGACTTTGTACATACAAAGGATTATTACGTTTAATTCATATATATTCATGTATTTCATAGAACAATTGTTAATTAATCCTACATAAATTCACTACAAGAAAATTGAAGATTTGCAATGGCCAGTCCCCTCGCAAATCGGTATTTGCGAGTTCTTTGTGAGGGGACTGGCCGTCACTAAAATCCTCATCGCAAATTGCGAGGGAAAACTCAAGTCATCGCACTTTTCGATGGATTTGCGAAGGCTGTTTATTTTGGTCGAAACAGTCAAATTGCGACGGCTTTGCGAAGGCAATTTTTCGAGCGCAGTCGTCACTAATTGCGAGGGATTAGCGAGAGCATTCATACATTGCCCTTGCAAAGCCCTCGCTAATTGCGACGGATTTGCGAGGGCTTGATCCATGGCCATTTATTCACCCTCACAAAGCCCTCGCTGATTGCGACGAATTTGCGAGGTCTAATTATATAAATTTTATTTTTTATATTAAATATATTTTTTAATAATTTAGTATTCACTAATTATATGTCTAATCACCTACTAACAACCTGTAAAAATTTGATTAAGCACTAATATGACTTACTAGACAATCGCCTGATCCATCAATTCATGTTTAACCTAAGATCCTTGCTAATTCAAGGCAATTATTGAAAAACAATTCAACAGTCAATTAAAGCAATCCATAAGTTCAATTAAAAATCATCAATCAAACTAAATTCAATCTCAAAAATCTAGCCAAACGACTAAACATTCAATTTCAAATTCTAATGAAAGTAAATCTGAAAATCAGAATACAACCCAAAATTAATGTTGTTCTAGAACTCTGAATTGCATTGGAAGTATCTCCCCTTGGACTGCTTACAAAGGTTTTTATGCTGCCATCGAGTTAGGTCTTTTCTTCCACGGTTTTTTTCAGTCTGCTCTCTTCCGCTCTTCCTCTCTGCTTCTCACGATTTCTAAAGTTTTGGTCTTGGTTTCTTTTTTTTTTCTTGGGCTTCATTGTTCTTGGGCTTCACGAATCTTGGCAATTCTAGCCCAAGTCTGCTTGCATATTAGGTCTTCACAAACTTGAAGCCCATTCTGATTCCTCAAGGTAATTGGGAATTTGGCCTGAAATAGAATAAAAGCACAATTAAAAGCCCAATAATTTAATATCACACAATTAAAGCATAATAATCCAAATCACCCTCATAAACTAATATAACACATAAAAATCATAAGAATATACTAAACATAGAGGGTCCAAAATACATAAATCCATATGTTATCAGTGAGCATTGACAAAAATATAATATTCTTGAATTTGTTTTCTAATTTCTAGGAATTTTTCAAAAAACCATTTTCTCTTTTTAGAGTTAAGTAAGGCATAAAAAACATCATGCAAATATTGTTTATTAACAGAAAACTCTTTTTCAATGACATTTAGTTCATTTTGCAAACAATTTTCAGTGACAGATGAAAATGTTGGACTAGTGGGTTCACTCTGCCTTTGTGAAGTAGATATGGTGCATATGGGTCGTGGAATTTGGCTAGAATAATCTACATTTCCCATTTGAAGAGTGGATTTGGGAATAGGGACACTAGATGTAGAAAATCGATGTCCTTCAGGTTTTGAGTCTACTATATATGTATATATATATAGTTAATATATATATATATATATATATAGTTATATATGTATATATATTAATGAATATAAATAAATAAAGCGGGTTGACTTTTATACATGAACCTTATTTTTTTTAAAAAAAAAATTAATAACTAAAAAGAAAAAACACAAATTGATATTCATTCGTAAAACTCTTTAGAGTAATATTTTATCAAAGTTTTAAAGCTTGAATTTTTAATTAATTTTTTAAGGTTTAGGATTTATAATTTTAGATTTAAAATTTTTGGGTTTTATGTCTTATTTTTTAAAAGAAGAAATTTTCTATTGATTTATATATATATTAAAATAAAATTTTGTATGGTGTTATATAGGTAGCAACTAAACTATTAACTCTTTTTAGGATAATATTGAAATTTTTACATCTAATTATATTTTGTTGGTGTATTTGTATATTTTTAGATATAATTAAAATTCTTTAGAAATATAATATTTTACAGTTTATATATATTGTATACATTTTTCTTTAGTTTATTTTCTTTATAAGTTGGTTAATATTAGTGAAAATAATGATATTATTAATATTCAAATTACTTTTCATACTGTAAAGTTATTTAGTAAGTTTTATTTATCAAAATATTAATGATCTTAAAAATATATGCTCCTTTTAAATAGCAATAACATACATGAATTTTGTTTAATCATATTTTATTAAAAAAAATAATTTGCAAATAGTATAAAATATAACATATTTGGGTCTACTTCGACAAAAGAAAATTTGTATGTATAAAAACTTTTTAATTTTAATTTTGTTAATAATATATATAAAAAATTGAAACTTTAAATTATTGTTTGAATACTTTTTACTATTTTAATAATATAACTCCATTGTTCAAAATATATATATATATAGCTCCATTTAATATTCATATGTTATTTTTAAAAAAATTATAATTTATTAATGTAATTTAAAATATCATTATATAAAAAATATTTTAAAAATATATATACATCACGTACAAATTAATAAATAAATAAATAATATTGTGTATAACACTTGAAACATAACACATGATATTTAAATAAGTAATAACACAAAGAAATAAGTAATCTATGCTATAATTGAAAACATCATTTGAAAAGTTTGTCAAAATGGAGAATTTGTACAATTAGAATGATTTGAAAGGTGAGAGGTAAGATTTCAAATATAATATATATATATTAAAAAATTTAAGTTTAAAGTTAAAAAGTTACTTTGTTTCGAGTTTAAGAAATATGTTTATCTTATATGTAAGTCATATTTCTTAAACTCCAAACAAAATAACTTTTTAACTTTAAATTTATGTTCATTAGAGTTATTATGTTGGCTTAGATAATAGAATATTAATAATACATCTATAACTATTAAATATAATTTGTCGTAACAGAAGACGTAGCAAGTTTAAAAAAAATAAAATAAAAAAAGTAAGGTATTAAGTTGCTTATATAACTTAGGAGGAATCAAGATTCTTCATATATTTATGTTTTAAACAATTATGTTGATTTATAAAAATAATTTTCTACGATATTTATTACATTATCTCTATATTATTTCCATATTATTGGTGAAATAATTAAACAAATTAAAATTACAAAATAAATAGTTATTTATGTAGAAATATTTATTAACAAGAAAAATAGTTTGGAAGATAACCAAATGAGAAAAAATTGTAATTAAACTTTTTATTTTTTCATTTGAATGGATTAATTAAAATAATTGATAACGAAGATTAAAAATTTTAACTAAAATAATTAAATAAATTAAGACCATAAAGTAAATAGTTATTTAAGTTGAAACATTTAGTTTAAAAATAAAAGTACTTTTTGCGATAACCAAATCAAGAAAATATTAACTAAAATAATTAATAAGGAAAACAAAAAAAAAATTAACTAGAATAATTAAACAAATTAAGACTACAAAATAAATAAATAGTTATTTAAGTAAAAACATTTAGGTTAAGAAAAAAAATAGTTGGGCAGTAACCAAATGAGAAAAATAGTAATTAAAATACATATATATATATATATATATATTTCATTTGAATGAATGAATTAAAATAATTTATTAATGAAAACAAAAATGTTATCTAAAGTAATTAATTAAATTAAGACCACAAAATAAATAGTTATTTGAAATATTTAGGCTAAGAATAAAATAGTTTGGCAATAACTAAGAAAAATATTAATTAAAATATTTAAGAAAATTATTCATACTACAAAAGAAATAATTATTTAATAAAAAAAATATTTAGGCTAAGAATAAAAATATTTTGATCAATTATCAAAATGTTTGATAGCAACCACACAAACATATATATATAAGCAAAAATATTGAATTTAAAAACAAACATATATTTTCAAATAATTAAAATAATTGATAACTAAAATGAATAATTAACTAAAATATTTTAAATTTAATAACTAAATATCCAATTGAAATATTTGAACAATAAAATAAATAATTATTGAAGGAAAACATCTATACAGCAAATAAAGATATTTTAATCATTAAATAAAATAAATTATAACAAAAAATATATATATTTAATTTAAATGTATAGATTAATAAATACATCTTACCAAAATATTTATGTTAACAGTCAAATTAGTAACAAAAAAATAGACCACCTTATTTCTTGTGTCATTTCTTATTCAAATAATAATTAAAATTACGTGCATGAAATTATAATTATTATATACTTAGTTTCTAGAAGTATAAAGTTCAAAAAATTTTGAATTATTATCTTAAAATTTAAATATGTGAAATACAAAATTTCATTATTTGTATTTTTATTTATTTAAAAAGTAAAATTTTAAGTGTTTAATTAAAATTTTCAAAATTTAAATATAATTATAATTGAAGAAAATAGTTGTTCATGTGAATCTGTTCATAATTATTCTAAATCTACTTAAATCTATTACAAAAAAAAAAAAAAAAAAAATCAAATGAACCAAATTAGAAACATAATATTTTAGAAATCTTGCAAAAGCTACTTGTGATTTAACCACCGAAAAATAATACTCATAGAAAAAATCATTTTTTGGCATTTTAAAAATTTATTATTAATTTAATATTGAACTAAAAAAAATATTTTCAACAAATTAATAAAAATTTCATAATATTTAAAATTAAAATAATTAAAATTAACATATAAAAGGAATTTAACCTACATTTTATTATAACATATTTGGAAGGAAAATATTTTAATTTGTATATTTTTCAAAAATTTTTAACTTTAGTCCATCTATTTTTAAATATTTTAAGAGATTAAAAAAAATAAAATAAAATAAAGAGATTAAAGATGAAAGATTTTGGTTGGCTCACTACACTATTTGAACTTCATTAGATGTTGTGCAATAAAACTTTTTCAAAATTTGTTTAGAGTAAATGGTTTAAAATTTTTACTTTATATCTCATTATATTTTACTGATAAATATTTAATTTTTTTACTCATTTTCTTTGTAAGTTGGTTGATATTAGTCAATAATCATATTTTAGTATTAAAATGCTTTTCAAATTAATTAAGTTATTTGCAAATTTGAAGTATTTTGATATTTTATTTTTCAAAAATATCAAGAATTCAAAAAATATATGATGTTTTAATTAGTAATAGTATAGATCAAATTTTTAAACTATGGTATATCATGATCTATCTTCACAAAAAAAAAAAAAAAAAAAAAAATTGTATAAAAAATAATTTATTTTAGTTGTGTTAATATATATATTTATATAATTTTTGTGCTTTAAATTATTTTTCAAATATATTATTAATATTTTAACGACTTAATGTCATTTAATATATATAATTTAAAATGTATTATATTACTAATTATTGAATAAAATTATTAATTTTAGCAAAAAAGTAAAAATATATATAAATTATTTTTTAAAAATAAATTTGAATTATTTTTGTTAGTATAAATGAGTTGTTATTTATTTTTATTTTGTTGATTAAATCCTTATTTTTACAATTTGAATAATCGAATCATTATATTTTATTTTTAAGTTTTTAATCTGTAAATTAACTATATAATAAATTATTTTTATTTTTAATAAATTATATTTAAAAAAAAAATTAAGACACTTTTGCATTTAAGATGTCTTGAACTCATACATCTCAGATAATAAGGGAGACTTTTACCCATTGAGTTAAACCTTCCTAACTTAATCAATTATATTAATATTCTTAAAAAAAAATAATAATATATCATGTGCAAAGTATATAATGTTTGTTAGTATATATATATATTTAGGGAATAATTTTATACAATTTGAAAAATACCGTTTTAACACTAAAAGAACATAGTTAAAGTAGTAAGAAATTCATTTATAATACCAAAAGGTCATATATTGAAATTACTTATAGAATAAAAAGCCCTCAATTTAACGATAAAGAAGAAAGAAAAACGAAAGAAAACAAATTTTATTTATCCAACTTTTGCACAAAACGTTTCAGATGTGAAATAAATGAACAGTAAAACATAGAATTGGGGAAGAATCCTTTCCCTTGACAATGAAAGAAACTTACGCACAAAAGTTGCAATTGATTATTAATAATAATAAACCTCAACTAGAGATGTCAATCCAATCATAGGTGTAATTTTATAGTCACAGAAACCAGCGGATAAGAAGAGGTTTGCCCAATTTTTCTCCTGTCTTTGTGTACCGTTGACCGCAACCATCGTTAACATATCAAAGAAGAGTTTAGTTTCAGTATTTGCTTCAGAATCATCTGCACCTGCAGTATTCTTGCGCTCATCACCCAAAACCATATAAAGAATCATCACTTTTCCCCTTTTTCCTTTACTTGAAATTGCTTCTTTACATTTCTTTAGTATTTTCACACACTCCTCATCTGACCAGTCGGGCAATATCCACTGCCAACAGCAATTTGCAGCACAATTGTATTGGACAAGTTTAGTTTAGTTACAATAAAGAAAAAAAAAAAAAAAAAAAAAGGAAGAAATTAATTACCTTAAGGAAAACTGCATCAGAAGGAGGGATGGATCGAAACATGTCTTCTCCAACGTAGGACAAGTTTCTTAGTCCCTTCTAATCCCTTAAGTACGTGAGCTAGATCCAGTACGGTGCACTTCATCTTTGGGAAAGTCTCAGCAATGGCTTTAGCCATGGTTCCAGTTCCACTCCCTACATCTCCCATGGTTCGGAGTCTCGGTATCGATGGTATCGGAAGTCACTGATCCATCTCCATATCGGTGACTCGGTCGCGTATCGGACGATACACAATTTTTTATATATTATATCATCAAATATATATAGATATTATATTTATAAAAAGTAAAATTATAAATAATACAATAATTTTAATATAATATAAATGATGA
>JAXGGT010000126.1:34853-56485 GCA_035583425.1 Marsdenia floribunda | reverse complement strand
TAAAGAAAATTTATCTTGGGTTATAGTTGAAAACAAAACATTAATATGTTTTATATATTTTATCATATTCTAAAAAAATAAATTTACAATTTATTAAATAACTAATTGAGAGAAATTAACAAATTATGAGGAATATAAAATATAATTATAGAGTAAAATAAGGAAAAAATTACTATTTAGTCTATATCTCGTATGATATACGCGTTATAGGGTAGAATAAATTTTAGATAATTTTACTCTGCTCTATATCGTGTATGGCATATGCGATATAGAGTAGAATACATTTCGTATAATTTCACATTGCTTTATATCGCGTATTCTGTACGCATTATAGGATTCTATATCGCGTATTCAATACGCGTTATAGACTTCAATCTATATTGCGTCTTCCATGTGCGTTATAAATTTTATATCGCGTATACTATACGCGTTAAAACTATTTTTACACAAGTTTTAAAAGTTGGGCATTTACTGTGCGTCTGTAAAAAAGAGGACCATTTTAATCAAAAACCCTCCAATTCACTTCTACACAAGAGGTACAGTATTCTTTACTCAAGCTGAATAATAAGAAACAAGAAATGAGAGAATTAAGGATCATGCCCTTGACTTATTATTATTAGTTTCATGGAAAAGAAAACCCCAAAATATCAATTTTACTCTTTAAATATTTTTTTATCCTTTTTCCTCTCAAAATATAACAACAAACAATTTAAAAAATAATTAAAAATAAAAATTCTCGAAAGAAAAAAAGACTAAATGATTATAATTATCATATTGAAGAAATGCAAAAAGAAAAACAAAGGGACAAGTGATGAAAAGATTCTAAGTGCAAATGATGGACAAGATATTGAAATATTTATACAATTATATTGTTGCTAGTAAAAGTTGGGATTGAAAAAAATAATTGTTAATGATGCATTTGCATATAATATAACCTTTGATATTTTTAAGGAAAATAAGGATTTTGATCCATTATCCGTTAAAGAATGTGGGCATAGAATTGATTGACTCAATAAAAAAAAAAAAAGATAGATGTGATTCAATCAAAATTAAATTGACTTGTAAAACCATAAATTTTTGAATCTGTAATTCAAACACCAAATGATGTAAAACTTATTGGTTGAAAAATACTCACACAAAGTTAAAAAATTAATAAAATTCTCTTTTTTCTCTCAATATGTTTTGTTACTTTTATATTTTTCATATTACTTTTGTTATTTTAATATATTCCTACAGTTTCATAATATTTCCTTTACTATTATTATTATTCGTTTAAACCGAAAGTTTAAAATTAATTGGCGAAGAAAGAAAATATAATTGGACACTTAGATTAAGGATCATATTATAATAAATTTACGAATTAATTCAAGTTTTTCTATTTGTCCTTGTACACTCTCGGTCAAGAATGGTTGACGTGTTAATTTCTCTCCTGTTGAAACAAAAAAGACAATACAACGTACACGAAAAAATATTAAGGACTTTAAAAATAAAATAAAAATAATATAGGACTATAAGTGTAAAATGGGAAAAAAAATTGTTGGGACTAAATGCATCAATAAAACAAGAAAAATTCTCCGGTTTACTCCCTTAACTATTTATATTTCTTTAAATTGGTCATATAATTTTAATTTTATCTAAATTGATCCTTTATCTATTTTCTATTTTCCAAATTGGTCTTCCCAACCGAAATTGACCAAAATTTGATTACTTTACCGGCATATTTATTAAATTAAAAGGGTATTTTAATCATTTCATGTTAAAAAAAAAAAATAGAATAGATATATTAAATTTATTCACATTTCTTTCCTTTTTCTTGAAAAAAGTGAGTATTTTAGCTAAAATATCATATCTATTTTATGTTTTTCTGTTTTTCTAACATAAAATAACTAAAATACCCTTTTAATTTAATAGATATGCTGGTAAAGTGATTAAATTTTGGTGGTTAGGAGGACCAATTTGAGAAATAGAAAATAGATAAAGGATTACTTTAGATAAAATTAAAGTTATAGGACCAATTCGAAGAAACTTAAATAATTAAGGGACTAAATTGGAAAATTTTCCATAAAACAAAACAAAAAATGGAAAGTTTATTCCAGACCCAAGAGTTGCCGCACTATCTTATCTTCTGCTAACATCTTGGGGGTATATCACACTGCACTTGTGCCGTGAGAGGCCACAGAGAGAAGCAAGAACCCACCATTTTCAGCAGAAATGGCGATACAGTGCTACTCTTCTTCACTGTTTCTCATCACCCCTTCATCGAAACCCTTCTCTTCTTCCTTTTTAAAGAAAACCCCAGTTCTGGGTTTCCCATTAGCTGATTCCTTCACGTCATCTAAGCAATTTTTTCAATCACCATCCCTACTAAGACCCAATTGGGCACAGGCTGTTTGTTGTCAAACCAAAGCTACCTTACACATTCCTCTTGACCAGAGATGGATGTTTGAAGAGTCCGAAGCTAATGGCCCTGTAAGTAAATGCTTTCCACTCGTAACTCCTCATTTCTTGTCAACTGAATTCTGTGGTTAAATATTTTATATTTCCGGAGAAAGTATGTCCAATTTTTGGTGAGGATTTGATTTTGAAAAGGTTTTCGGCTTAGTTGAGGTCTAAGCACGTATTATTGTATGTTGGCTCTCTTTTGCCCCTAGAATTCAAGAAGACTTCTAACTATTCTGGAATTTCTAGGGAATATCTCTGGAGCTATCTAATTACTTTATCTAATTTTTTCCAAGAGAAACTTCTACAATTTGGAGTACAATTCTGAAATTGATCGACTGGATTCACTTTATACACGCAGATAGTTGATAAATTCTGTTCATTTTTAGGGACTAGTAACAGAGTTAGATTTCTTGAAGTTTACGTTTTTATTTCTGGCCCTGAGTATATAAATGTGTAAATTAATCCCTCTGAAATTTCCATGAAAACTATAAATTGGCTTCCCAATCACTCTTGACAAGCAGGGTGCAAAAATGGTGCTCATGTTAAAAAAAAAAAAAAAAAAGCGAAGAAAAGCTATCCCTTTTTTCAATATATAAGTTATATAATTTTTTTCTTATTCTTGTTTCTCATCCATGGAGAGAGGGGGACATGTTCTTGTTTAGTGACATTACTAGAGAGTCATTTTCTGAGTTATCTGTCTGTTATGTGGATATGAAATTAATAGATATCTTGTTTTTCCTTTTGGAAAGAAAAATTGAACGAGATATAGTTTTATGAAGGTAATTTGCTTATCTAGATGCTAGTCACTTCTCATCTAGGTGATTTGACGGTTCTGAGTAGACATGTAGCAATATGTAGTATCTAGGTATTTTGATTCATTGTAAAGACCTTCTTAATTAATAACATCTAAAGTCACAGGGGATATTGTAATGAAAATATCCAGAGAGGTTTTTGGTGGTACTATTATATAGTTTATTGCGTAAGCTCATTCTCTGTCTCTCTCTTATATTCGGTCATCTTGATGAAATTAGACATGAGGTGCTTGCTTCATACGCTCCTCTTGAAAAGGATCTCCTGAAAGTGCATAATGGTGCCAGTAAATGGGGTTTAGGCTGGGGGTGGAGAAGGTGGCTAGCAGGTTTGGAAACATAAACTGTTTTACTTATTTAGGGATTGGCCACTTGAGGAAATTCGTTGAAGTTCATACTATTTGAGTATGAGACAGGAAGGCAGAAGATGTATTTACTTCACAGAATATAATTTATTAGGTGGTGGACAATCAAGTTATTTATAATGATCTGATATCCAAGATATAACGACAATAATTCCAGTCTGAAGAGGGAAAGCTTTGTATTATGTATGTACCACAAATATGTCCATTCAAAAGGGGGAACTTGCTAGATCATACCAACTGTTTTGCTAAAAATGTGCAACTAGAACTTACGACGTATATTAAATTGGATAACTTGACTTTTATTTCAAATCCCTTATGTCTGTTTCATATACTTGCAAAACTTTTTTCTTCATTATGTCTTTTGTGTGGCATCTTCGGAATTCTGTGCTTAAGAAAAATTTAAAAAAAATAATAATAATAACAAGCAAATTGGTAATGTCTAATAATTAGTAAGCTTTCTACAGCATTCTTGTTATAGCACCTGAAATTTTATTTATTTCATGGACAGTTTGTATGTTTGGTGGATTATATTCATCCTGCAAGCAAATAATACAAGAGCATGATTGTTAATTGTTCTAGTGAACTGAAAATCTACACAGCCATCACATTGATATTCTACTTTTCCAGGATATTTGGAATAAGACGTGGTACCCTAAAGCTGCTGATCATGTAAACACTGATAAAACATGGTATGTAGTTGATGCATCTGATAAAGTTCTTGGAAGGTTGGCATCAACTATAGCTATTCATATCAGAGGAAAGAATCTAGCAACCTATACTCCAAGTGTGGACATGGGGGCTTTTGTCATAGTGGTATATTAATTTGCTTAATGTCTAATATTATTTATTTATTTGTTCATTTTTTAATAAGAAATAACAAAATCATTTTGTGGGTGTTTTTTTCCTAGACCCCTGTTGTTGGAGCAGTTAATGGAACCTACATTAAGCTTTGTCTATCTGTTTCTTTCTCTTTTATCCATAGTGTTTTGTTGTTCTGGAACCTATCGAGGTTTATATGAGTAGGATTTCTGTTAGCATGCACAATGATTGTTGTTCAGCATGCTACTCTTTCATGCAAAAATTCTTTCTACATTCTTCCATAGGCCTTTTTCTTTTGTTTGTCTATGAATTTGATTTTAATTAGGGAACAAGACAATAAGAAATGATCAGATATGCATAATGAAAATATAAAAAGTAGGCGTATTTATTTGCTTACTGATGGACTTGGCCTTCAGTCATGAATTCCTGATAGAGCTTTAGAGATAAGGAGGACTCTTGTTATTTAATGTCAAATCTTTTCTCTTTTAGAGTTTGTTGGAAGAGTATTGTTTATTTCGTTGGAAAATGATCATTGCATCCTTTATGCTAACAGTTGACATATAGTGCCAAGTAGTTTCTGATTATGTATACTTCCTCTTGCTGATGGGCTATATAGGGCTGACAAATGGTTAATTACCCCTTTGTTTGTTAGTCTGTCATTTAGATGCCAAATAGGTCAACTACATGTGGAATGTAGGCTTGTTTGCCATACAAACATTATGTATAACTAAGTTGTAACTTATCTGTTTTACTGTTGTTTAAATTTTGAACATTTAAGGTTCTTACCTTGACATCATAGGTCAATGCTGAAAAAGTAGCAGTGTCTGGAAAGAAGAGAACCCAAAAGCTCTACAGAAGGCACTCTGGGAGACCAGGAGGGATGAAAGTGGAAACCTTTGATCAGCTGCAGAAGAGAATTCCTGAAAGAATTATTGAGCATGCAGTCCGTGGCATGCTTCCAAAGGGACGGGTAAGTTCGCGTTTTAGTTCATGTTTCATGTTGTCTTTCTTGAACCTAAATAAATTCTGCCGGCTCCAAATTTATAAGTTTTCTTGTGAACCTGAGTAAATTTTTTCTACCATATTGAGTTGAACTTTCACCACTTTCTATTGGGAATTCCTCCAAGATTGTGGGTACCAACTCGGTAGCATAGTAATTGTGTATATTTGGCATATAATTTATGTGGAATATTAAGACATGTGTTTTTGTGCTTTCCTTTCCGGAGGAACCAAGATAAATTTTACCTGTTTTTCTCTTAGGCATCAGTAGATACAGAAATTTTTGATTTGGAATTGCATAAGCATGCATCCTATTCATTTCAAGCAATCCTACATATGAAATATAAGTATGGTGGTACATCACACTACTTAGATATTAAAGTTGTATCATTTGTTTTAACGCAGCTTGGCAGAGCATTATTCAACCATCTAAAGGTGTATAAAGGTCCAAACCATCCTCACGAGGCACAGAAACCCATCGAGTTACCCATGAGGGACAAGAGGATACAGAAACAGAAGTAGCTAGCTTATTTTTGAAATTTCAACCTGAGTGCACCTTTTTCTTTATTTCATAGGTCTTGTAACGTGTAATCTTTTACCTGGGCTATATTATTCTTTATTATAGTCACAGCACTGTGAGTCTGTCTAAGATATAAGAAAAGAAGAATGATCTGCTCATTTTCCTTTTTATTGATGAAAAGCGAGTTCCCTTTTTTGAACTAATAATGATTATCTCCAAATGCTGAATCAATGAAATACTCTTAAAAATCTTCGAGCAAAATGGAGTACAGAAGTTCATTCCATGCATCTGGAGTACCAGCCAGACACCAGTGGCTACAATCAAGGCCTCCACCTGCAAATTTTGATGGATGTCCATCCTTTCTTAATTGAGTAAGCAAAGTGATGTCTAGCAGGGGTACCGGCTTTTTCATGTTACTCAATACATTCTTGATCACTGCTTCTCCTGGATAATGCTCACCCGGGTAAGCTGATCCCTCAACTGGTTTTGTTTGTCCGGTACAGTCCTGTATTGCTGGTTCACCCCATTCATTCCCACTGTGTATATATATATATAACACCAACACAGAGTCAAAGACAAAATAGCTAAGAAAAATTAATCACAACCCTTCAACTTGAAAAGAAAAATTGGGATTGAAAATAAAATCATTACTGTTTAACTTTTACTTACTGGTAATGAACAGAAGATATTCCTTGGAAAAACACTTTAGTCTTTGAAGGTTCAACGTTGGAATCCACCCATTGAGCCCAAGTAGTCATGGCTACCTTGTATGCCTCCATACGATCCATTTCCTTGATTATTTTGTCTCCAATTCGGAAGTAATCCCATCTGCAAAACACAATCAAGAAACTCATATATTGTATTCATTAGTGGTGGTAATTGTGTTAGGAATGTGGTAATTGTGTTAGGTGTAGATAAAGTATTTAGACTAAATAGTTCAAATGTAAATTTGATCTATTTAATATATTTAAAATTTCAATTGGATTTTAACTCAATTGAATTATTTTTCTTTTTAATAATTGATACTCAAAAATGACTTTTACGGAAAGTGCTTTTCGAATTTAATATAAGTCCCTCAAAGAAAATAGAAAATGCAAATAATGAAAACAAAAAATTTGAAGAGGTCAAACCTCTTCCAAACTTATTGAACACTTGATGTAAATTTCATGTAAGAGTTGAAGACTTTTTGAAAATAGACATTTTACCTTTTTGTCAACAAGATTTAGGGTTTCCAATATATATATATATATATTGCTGTACCACTCTCTCTCTACGGTAAGCTTTGAAACCACATCGGAATTGAACCTTTTAACGGAGAAAATGGACCAACTCCAATGGAGTGTAAAAAAGCACAAGAGGGATGAAGGTGAAGATGAAACGATGAATGAACTTCTAGCTAGAGGGAAGGAGTTGAAACAACATAGGGGATGGTTTGAACTCTCCTTTGCTAATGCAATGTAAGGTAGAACCAAGTCATGGGAAATATACATAAGGGAAGGGGGAGTTGACATAATCAACGACCTATCAATGGCAGATGTCATCCAAATAGACAACACTGAGTGCACTCCAGAGAAATGCCCGATAGTAGACTTGTGAGAAACATACCGGGTTTTGTGGCAACCGTGAAACGGGCACTTATTTTAAAGGTACTGAGGAAATTCTTCAGTTTCAAAGTACTGCAACCCCAAATCCTAAAAATGTGGCAGTTGGATAATGGTTATGAACTCATTGACTTAGAGAAGGGCTTTCTCATTACACGATTATATTCTCAAGCTGATTATCTCAAGGTTTTGGAGGGAGGGCCATGGACTGTCTTAGGCTACTGCCTTATAGTATTAAAATGGCAACCAAACTTTATACACCATTAGATTGAGAAATTTTGAATATCTTAGTCTGGATAAGGCTCCCAACATTACCTATTGAGCTATTCAATGAGAATATACTATGCAATTGGGAAATGCAGTGGGTAAAGCAGTTAAAGTGGATATAACAACTATAATGTTTTGAGGAAGATTCACAAGAGTTTGTGCAGAACTCGACTTAAATAGGCCTCTAATTCCATCAGTCAAGGTACTGGTCAGGGTATTAAATGTTGAGTACGTAGGGTTGTAAAATATCTATTTTCATTGTGGGCAATTTAGCCATAAACTTAAACAGTACCCTTAAATTGCACCACCACCGAAGGAAACAACCAATTAGAATAATGGGAATGGAGCTAAGGAAAATACCACAGACACACTAACAAACCCCTTTGGACCATGGATGATGCCAACACATGTCCAAAAGAAACAACAACAAATCCAAAATAGGATGAACCAGAAGAGTCTACAGTCAGAAGAGAACATAAACTTGAATGCTGAACTGGTGCGGAACTACTAAATAGATCGGGTATAAGAAAAAACTTAGGTAGCAAGAGGGTCAAAGTCTACCCCTACCCGAGATCAGTATAGTGGTCAAGATAACCACAGTGTGTTAGGAAGAAAAGCTAATAATTTAGAAAAGAGGTATGATAGCCAGCTGGGCGGGAAAGGAAAATTTGCAATATTGGAAGACTTGATAGGGGAAGCGGAAATTTTGGAAAGTATAGAAGCCTTAAAACCAAAAATAAGGGACCTACCTGGGCCTAGTGGAACTAATGGGAGAGCCCATGAGAAAGGAAGAGCCAAGACAAGAAAAAGCCCTAAAGAAGCAGTTGGGCTAGCCAAAACAAAAAAGAAAAGGGCCTAAGGAAAGCTCAAGGCCCACTTTGGTCAACAATGGTGAGGGCCCAATCAACAACACTCAAAATAACAGGCCTGGGCCCCTGAAAGAGTTGAGTGGCACATGGGCTGGATAAACCTTATGTATCTCAAGGGACCAAATCCGTGTATACTAACACAGGCCCAAAGAATGTCAGAAAAGAAATTCAGGAGGGTTGGCAAAGGGGGGGAATGTGGGTATGGATATAGACCTTAGCCCATCATCAATCAACCAACAAAATAAATCCAGGGAAGCAAACGTTTCACTTTGCAACACGGCAGACACCAGTATGAAATCTGATAAGGATGAAACTTCAATGGAGATTTAATCTCCTTCCATATCTTAGATTTTTGTATCTCCTTCAATGGAGATTTATATCGTCATTTCTCTTGAAAGGAAGACGAATGAAGAACTCCTGATTCTTCCATAATGGTTGAGAACACTTGGTAAGAAACTTGGTATGACTATCAACACATGATTTCTCCACAAGGAGAGATTTGAAGGTGGCCAGAAAATCAGCCTGGGTGACATAAAATAGTCTGGGCACATCAACATAAGCCTGAAAATGTTACTTGTATTGAAGACCGTGGGGAAGAAGCTTGCATTTCTTGAGTTGGCTATAAATGTCAAAGCCAACAAGTAGATCTTTTCCTGGGAGAGCAGACCCAATAAGTTTGGTTTGGATGGTACAGCTAGGAAAGAACTGGGTAGTGATTGGGTGTTTGGTGATGAGATAGGTACTGAATAATGTTCCCGCAGCAGTTTTAAATTTAGTTTCCAATGGAGCCCAATGTTCATCCGAAAGGATACTGGGATTGAGAAAAGATTGTCCTACTCCTGTATTAAAAAAAGCTACGAGAGAAATAGGCCTGTCATATTTGCTGGGATAAATATGGGCAAAGACCAGGGGAAGTGGCTGAATATTTTGGCATTCAATAGCTGGGGGTGTATCTTGAATAGGAGCATGGACTGGGGATATTTCTAGAGAGGGAGAAGAGACTTGGAAAGTTTCAAAAGGATTGTCTAGGACTTCAAGAGCGAAAAGAGTTTGATCATTTGGTTCATCATCCACAGAGAAAATGGATTCAAGATCGTCACTAGCATTGAAAAACAAACCTATTTCTTGGCGAATAGTAGACAAGAGATGAACACCTCGGCGATTCTGAGGACAATTTTTTGCAAAATGTCTGGGCTTGTCGCAGATGTAACAGCTTTGGAAGGGGAAGATAGCTATTTAGAAGAACGGTGTCTTCTTTTTCTGAAATACCAGAAATGACGAGGGGCAAAAGAAGATCTGGAAAGAAAATGTTTAGCTTTCTTGATTTTCTTCTTTTTTGTCTTGCAGCCTTTGCATTTGGATTTTATTTCCAACTCCGGTCTTTTGCATGCTTGTTCAAGCTCAGTATTGCCATTTAAATATTGTCGGATAAACTTTCTTTTCCGACAGAGCTCTTCTAGTGCAAGGAATACTGCTTGTTGAATCTGTCTAAGGGAGATAGAGAGAATGGTTGAATATCATTGATGGATAAAAGCTTTTGCACTTTCAGCGAGCATTCGAGGGAGAGAGCTGAGAAAGGCTTGCTTCAAACTAATATCTCCACCAAGTTAATAAAACAGACGAATCATTTTGTGAAAATGCTTGTTGAGGTCTTGCCTGTGATAGGAATGACACTTCATTTGAAAATAAGTGCACCTGTGGTCTTCAAGCTGGTCTTGAAGATTTCCCAGAAAAGTGTGATGAAGTAGAGCAATAACTTCAGGAAATTCTTGGTGAGTAAGAAACATGAGTTTATCTGGTTCGGCCAAACTCTGCCACCAATCTTTGAGAGTGCCATTGAAGCGGGCAACAAATTCAGTGAGGATAGTATAACAACTGTCCTCAAGTGTTTGGTGGTCATCCAAGCATGGAACTCTTGGAATCGATCTGGCCATCGAGAAGGAGGAACATCATCGATGGTAAACATCTGGCTACTGCTTGACTGCTTAGGTCGAGATTGAGGTGAGGAAATATAAGGGTTCCGATTTTCAGTATCAGATTCTGGGTCAGACTGCGCTGGACCTAAGTGTTGGGAGGTCTCAAGTACCATGAAGACTGCAGGATGAGAGTGCTCAGAAGAGGAAGGTGTAGAAGATAAATATTCAGAGTTAGAAGAAGTGTCAAATTCAGAGCCAGAGAGGCTGTGATCTGAGTAACTCTTTATTTCATCATTAGTTTCATTAGAAGTATCTCCTTGGATTCCTGCAATCTGAGGAATGCAATGTTGATGAATCTATTATAAGGCAGAAGAAAGAGGATTAGAAGAAGAAATCATCAACTGATCTTGTTGTTAGGGCATTGGAGCTGTGTCTGGAACCTTATATTTGCCCTTTGCTTGTCGTGCTTTGTCAGCCTTCTTCAACAGTTTGTCTTCGTGCTGTCATTGTTTAAACTATTTCACTAGGTCAAAATTTGGTTTAGGAACTTGGAACTGTCGGGAAAGAAGAGGTCAAAGGAGTTCTCATAGAGTGAAAACCCGTAGGTGAGGACGGATAGGATCCAGGAGGTGAGAAGAGAGAGGATGAAAGGGATGGAATAGGAAGAGAGCCAATTGCCTTGAGGTTCTCAATGGTATTCTGAAGGAAAGAAGCTTCAACTTTTTGTTGCTGTTGATAGCGCATAAAATCATGACCCGAGGGGGTTCATATTTCAACGTATCAAGCCGTTTTTGCAAAGCTAAGATGAGATCCTTAACATGTGAGGAGTGTGTGTCTATCTGAGTGGACACTTGGGAAATTTTGGAAGAAACCTTAGAAACACTGGTGTCCAATTTGGAAAGAATTTGGTTTTGGGCCAAAGCATTCTTGATTTGCCAATTTAAAACTTTTTTGGCTTCATTGACAGGCTTTTGGTGTCCGAAGGGAAGGATTTCAGGTTTAGCATTTGAGATCTTGGGAGAATACCGTGAAGATCCTTTTACAAAAGGTTTAAGGGGAGGAAAATCATCATCAGTGGGTAGGAACATATTGATAGCTTCGGCAGCTATTACTGAGGCTACTGTTGAGTCCCAAGGCGTCTCATCGTCCCATTTTTGATCCTTCGGATCTGGTACAGAAGTTGGAGGAAGGTCCTTGCGCCAGGATGGAGGAGAGTAGCGAACCAGATAGTCATACTTCCCGGAGGGTTCTCCCAAAGGAGCAATGGAGGAATCACCATGTTGGTAGGCGTCATAAAAAGGATCACGATCTTTTTTCCCCTTGGACTTGGCTTTTTTGGTAAAGCTGCAGTGCTAGGATACAAGCAAGAGGGGTAATTACAATCTAGATCCCAAAATTTATGGCCCATGGAAGGGTCAGCAAACCCATATATAGGCTTGCCATCGGAGGAAAAGGCTTTGTAAAATGGTTGGGATACATTTAGATCTTCTTGGTCCATAGGATAGGGAGCTTGTAGAGAAAGAGAGATCATATGGACAGTAGGAAAAAAAATACTTGCCCTTGGTTTTTCAACATGAGTATGGTTAAATATGATGGAAACAATTCCATCAGGATTGCTGGTCATCATAGATTCGGTAGATTGGATGAGTTGATTAGCAGCTTTATGAAGCTTTTCATAATCTGTTACCCAAGCATCTGGTAACAACTGCACAAGCTTAGATATGGAAATTTGTCGTGGAAAATGGATGAAGGAATCAAAAAGCCGTTCATCGACAGATAAAAGGAGGGCATCTTCACCACCTGGGAGAGAAAGGTCCATGGCATGTTTTTGCACTCGGTAAACCATCTGATAGGCAAGAGTAGCCGTATCAGCCCGGATGTCTTGATGTGCACCAATAATCTGAATTTGGATTTTGAGGGCCTCTAACAGCAGAGGATCTGAAAGGGTCATGTTGAAATTTGGGAATAGAGTGACAAAGACTGTGCCGGCATTGAGCGTGGTTTCGACAGTCACAATGCAAGCGTGCTGATATTAGAGAAATCTGGTGTCAAGCAAGGCTATGCGGGCAACTATCGATATACCTTTGCGGCCATGAAGAGTGAGAGCTGGTCAAATATCTCCAAACTGCATATGAGTATACCCAAGAGATTTCCATTGTCAAACAAGTTATGGAGGAATATAGAGAGTAAGAAAATGTTCTTGACCCCCAGTAGGGGTGTAATGTTGGTCTAACTTGGAAGCGAAAACATATTCTCGAACAAACCCCAGATGCTTGGGTAACAGATTATGAAAAACTTCATAAAGCTGCTAATCAACCCATCTAATCTACCAAATCTATGATGACCAGCAATCCTGATGGAACTGTTTCCATCAAATTTAACCATACTCATGTTGAAAAACCAAGGGCAAGTATTTCTTTTCCCATTGTCCATATGATCTCTTGTTTTGTACAAGCTCCCTCTCCTATGGACCAAGAAGATCTAGATGTATCCCAATCGCTTTACAAAGGCTTTTCCTCCGATGGCAAGCCTATATATTCGCTGACCCTTCCATGGGCCATAAATTTTGGGATATAGATTGTAATTGGCCCCCTTGCTTGTATCCTAGCACTGTAACTTTACCAAAAATGTCCAAGTCCAAGAAGAAAAAAGATCGTGATATTTTTTATGACGCCTACCAACACGGTGATTCCTCCATTGCTCCTTTGGGAGAACCCTCCGGGAAGTATGACTATCTAGTTCGCTACTCTCCTCCATCCTGGTGCAAGGACCTTCCTCCAACTTTAGTACCAGATCCGGAGGACCGGATCAGTTGATGATTTCTTCTTCTAATCCTCTTTCTTCTTCCTTAGAACAGATTCATCAACATTGCATTCCTCAGATTGCAGGAATCCAAGGAGACACTTCTGATGAAACTAATGATGAAATAAAGAGTTACTCTGATCACAACCTCTCTGGCTCTGAATTTGACACTTCTTCTGACTCTGAATATTTATCTTCTACACCTTCCTCTTCTGAGCACTCTCATCCTGCAGTGTTCATGGCACCTGAGACCTCCCAACGCCGAGCTCCAGAGCAGTTTGACCAAGAATCTGATACTGAAAATCAGAACCCTTATATTTCCTCACCTCAATCTCGACCTAAGCAGTCAAGCAGCAGCCAGATGTTTACTATCGATGATGTTCCTCCTTCTCGATAGCCAGATCAATTCCAGGAGTTCCATGCTTGGATGACCACCAAACACTTGACAGAGGACAGTTGTTATACTATCCTCACTGAATTTGTTGCCCGCTTCAATAGCACTCTCAAAGATTGGTGGCAGAATTTAGCCGAACCAGATAAACTCATGTTTCTTACTTGCCAATAATTTCCTGAAGTCATTGCTCTACTTCATCACTCTTTTCTGGGAAATCTTCAAGATCAGCTTGAAGACTAGAGGCGCACTTATTTTCAAATAAAGTGTCATTCCTATCATAGGCAAGACCTCAACAAGCATTTTCACAAAATGATTCGTCTGTTTTATCAACTTAGTAGAGATATTAGTTTGAAGCCAGCCTTTCTCAGCTCTCTGCCTTGAATGCTCGCTGAAAGTGCAGAAGCTTTTATCCATCAACGATATTCAACCATTCTCTCTGCCTCCCCTGGACAGATACAACAAACAGTTTTCCTTGCACTAGAAGAGCTCTATTGGAAAAGAAATTTTGTTTGACAATATTTGAATGGCAATGCTAAGCTTGAACAAGCATGCATAAGATCGGAGTTGGAAATAAAATCTAGATGCAAAGGCTGCAAGACAAAAAAGAAGAAAATCAAGAAAGTTAAACATTTTCTTTCCAGATCTTCTTCTGCCCCTCGTCGTTTCCGGTATTTCAGAAAAAGAAGACACTGTTCTTCTAAACAGCCATCTCCCCCTTCCAAATGCTGTTACATCTGCAACAAGCCCGGACATTTTGCAAAAAATTATCCTCAGAATCGCCAAGGTGTTCATCTCTTGTCTACTATTTGCCAAGAAACAGGTTTATTTTTCAATGCTAGTGACAATCTTGAATCCATTATCTCTGTGGATGATGAACCAAATGATCAAACTCTTTTCGCTCTTGAAGTCCTATACAATCCTGTCGAAACTTTCCAAGTCTCTTCTCCCTCTCCAGAAATATCCCCAGTCCATGCTCCTCTTCCAGATACACCCCCAGCTATTGAATGCCAAAATATTCAGCCACTTCCCCAGGTCTTTGCCCATATTTATCCTAGCAAATATGACTGGCCTATTTCTCTCGTAGCTTTTTTGATACAGGAGTAGGACAATCTTTTCTCAATCCCAGTATTCTTCCGGATGAACATTGGGCTCCATTGGAAACCAAATTTAAAATTGTTACGGGAACATTATTCAGTACCTATCTCATCACCAAACACCCAATCACTATCCAGTTCTTTCCTAACTGTACCATCCAAATAAAATTATTGGGTCTGCTCTCCCAGGAAAAGATCTACTTGTTGGCTTTGACATTTATAGCCAACTCAAGAAATGCAAGCTTCTTCTCTATGGTCTTCAATACAAGCAACATTTTCAAGCTTATCATGATGTGCCAAGACTATTTTATGTCACCTAGGCTGATTATCTGGCCACCTTCAAATCTCTCCTTGTGGAGAAATCATGTGCTGATAGTCATACTGTTACCAAGTGTTCTCATCCATTATGGAAGAATCAGGAGTTCTTCATTCATCTTCCTTTCAAGAAAAGTGAAGATATAAATCCTACCAAATCCAATCACTCTGGGATGAATCCCGAACAAACCTTACTAGTTGAGGCTGAATGTGCAGAATTGCTCAATTCTGGGCTTATTGTCTCTTCTGATTCACAATGGGCTTGTGAAGCCTTTTATGTCAACAAAAGGGCCAAACAAATTCGAGGTAAGATGAGACTTGTTATCAACTACCAGCCCTTGAACCATTTCTTACAAGATGATAAATTCCCATTACCCACAAGACCAACCATGTTCGCCAAACTCTCTAAAGCCAGATGGTTTTCAAAGTTTGATCTTAAATAAGGTTTTTGGCAATTAGGTATTGATCCCTCATACCAACACAAAACCGGATTTTGCATTCCAAACCAACATTTTCACTGCACAGTTTTGCTTTTTGGGCTTAAGACAGCCCCCTCTCTATTTGAGAAAGCAATGACACAAATTTTCCAGCCCATCTTGTCCAATGCTCTTGTGTACATTGATGATATTCTCCTTTTCATTGAAACCTTTGATGACCATGTCACCCTTCTCTACAATTTTGCTAAGTTGGTAGAGACTTATGGTCTGATGCTCTCAGAGAAGAAGATGATCCAGTAGTCAATGAAATCCAATTTCTGGGGATGACATTATCCCAAGGTTTTTGCAGACCAAGCCAGCATATCTTTGAAGCTCTTAAAAATTCTCCAGAAACTGAGTTAACAAAAGTTCAGATTCAGCAATTCCTTGGCGTAATTAACTATATCAGAGATTTCATTCCTATGGTTGCTGACAAAACTTCTCCCCTCAGGATTATGCTTAAGAAAAATCCCCCTCCTTGGTCACCTGCACAAACTGCCTCCGTCCAGGAGTTAAAGAAAGTCATTTCTGATCTTCCAGCATTATGGATTCCTTCAACTGGTAAGCGCATTCTTCAAACAGATGCAAGTGATCATTACTGGAGTGCTGTTCTCCTAGAAGAAATTGATGGATCCAGGAAACTCTATGGATATGCCTCAGGACATTTTAAAGACTCTGAAACACACTACCGCTCATCGTTCAAAGAAATCCTGGCAGTTGAAAATGGCATCAAAAAATTTAATTTTTACTTAATTGGCCACACATTTCTTGTCGAAATGGACATGAGCTCTTTCCCACAGATGCTAAAATTCAAGTAGAGACAAGTCCCTCACCCTCAACTTCTGAGATGGTCAACATGGTTTTCATATTATTGTTTTGATGTTAAGCATATCAAAGGTAAGGATAATATTTTTGCATATTTTTTCTCCTGGCCATATTCCACCATCAACATGTTCTCATCAGCTTCCTCATCTCAAGCTTCTTCATCCCAACCAGTACCTATTTCTGTTCTTCCTCCAACACTTCCTTCTCTCCATTCCCCATGGACTCAAGCCCTCATTGATCAACTCATTCATCACCACTAATGTCAGTGTTTTCAAAAATTAGGTGGCTCCATTCTAAATCCAAATGGCATTAACCCTTCCTACCCTTTTTCACAAATCTTTATTCTTCACCCTACAGATTTTCCAGATGATCTACTCTGGTTCTTCTATTATATGTGTCATTAATATCACATAATGATAGAACTAGATACCCAGTCTTTCCACTTCTCATTATCTCACTTGCACCCAAATCTTCTTACCTTTCTTTCATGGTTCAATTCTCTAGACTACTGGAAAGCTCATTTTCTCAGCCAGCCACCTATCTTTTCTACTTATCTCCTTCATCTCACTGTTTATACCTTTGGCTCTTCTCCCGAACCCAAATATATTCCCAGTGCTAATGTTTATTAGATTAATTCTTTTTCTCTCTCACAGTTGGAAGCCTAATACACTGAAGTCCAACGCATAATTTTTCAGGAGAACAAGGTCATTCCTACAGAAATTTGGCCTGTCAAGGCTCCTTGGAACCAGCTCTCACATAACTCCAAATATCTTGACATTCAGCAGGCTAAGGATGAATATTATCTCAAGATACAAGATTCACAAGACCCTTGGCCCTCTCAGCCTCCAACATCTGACACCTGTCCTGTCCTAAAGCAAAAAAGACTAAAGTTATCAACTGGGACCGGGTCCAGCATAAGTTTGTCACCACCACACAGGACCATGCTGCTGATTGCACATGCCATGAGTGCGGTTCCAGCTCACTGTCCCCTACGTCTTCTGATTACGAAGAAATGAACATCTAGATGTGGCTCTGATGATGGCTTCGTGTGCTTTATCTTTTGCTTTTCCCAATAAAAGCGAATATTGTTGTAGCTTTAGTTCTCCAATAACGTAAAAGTAGATTCCTCATCATGAGTGTTTTGTAATGGGTAGTAATGCAGCATGCATTACCTTTTGTCGTTTTTTGCTTCTTTATTTGTAGAAATACTTGGCCTTTGAGCCTTGTAAGATCATCGAGTCATAGAGTCCTAAGTCTTGAGTTTAGTTCTCTGTTTGTTAGAGTGTTCTCTCCAAGCTTTTGATTTGTAATTTCCCTTTGTTTGCAATGCTTTGGTATTAAATATCAATTTCCGTTGTTTTCTATCTTTGGCTATACCAAGATCATTTATCTTACTAGATTTCTATAAAAGAAATGCTTATATCCAGTTAATGCCAGGAGGGCTTGTTTGGATTTTTGTTTTGAGTAGAAATTTCGTCAGTATGATCTTGTTACTATTTTGCCAATAAGAAAGAAATAGCCCAAATTGGTATCTTCAGGATATGATAAATCAACACAACCCAACAATTTTTGCATTATTGGAAACAAGAGCAAATAGCTAATATGCTAAAAAAATTCTGGACAGATCTAGATACTTTAATCTTTTAGTAGTGGAAGCTATTGGTTTTGTAGGTGGTATTTGCTTATTTTGGGATGCACAATGTGCGAAGGTTGAGGAGGTCACACATCATGACCAAATCATGACTACAGTAGTTTATACAACAAATCAAATTCCATGGCTCTTGTGGGTAGTATATGCATCACGGAAGTGGAATTTCAGGGAGGAACTAATGGAGTACTTAAAGGGCACGGGAAAAATTGTGAATATTCCGAGTAATTGGTTATTTCAATCATGCTGTTGAAGCTAAGGACAAAATGCGAGGCCGCCCAATTTGTAGTAGTAGAGCTAGGAAGCTGGATGAGGCCATTGATCAATTTCTGTTATTGGATTTAGGATTCCATGGGCCCAAATATACATGGACCAAAAACTAAAGGAGGTAAGAGAACATCCGAGAAAGGATCAATAGAACATGTTGTAACCTTTCTTGGCATCACAAATTTGAAGGAGCAATTGTTATACATCTTCTAAGGACCCAATCAGATCATCATCCTATCCTTTTGAAGGGGTTCAATGGGACTAAAAGGGAACATTTCCAAGGGTTTCATTTCTTGGAGGCCTGGTTCCAACATCTAGAATTTGTTAAAGCGATTGAATTATTCTGGAAAGAGGAACCAAGAAACATATTAGAAACTATGGAGAACTTCAAGGCCGACATCATACAATGGATCGGAATCACTAACTATTCCATAATATCTTCCACTAAAAAAATAGATGCAAAGCTCATTTAATGGGCATTCAAAAAGCTTTGGCCTTCACTCATCAATAGTCTTTGGTTACTTTGGAGGGGAAACTAATGGAGGAGATGAATGGTATTCTTGAACAAGAAGAAAGCTACTGGAAACAAAAAGCTCGAATGAATTGGGTCAGTCAAGGGGAACAAAATACCATATTTTTTCCATGCAAGTGTGGTAGACAAGAGAAGACAAAGTCGTATCCAATAGTTGAAGGATCACAGGGGAGAGTGGTGTTCGGAAGAATCAAAACTCCAACACATTGTAACTGATTACTACCAAAGTTTGTACTCTAGAGACCCATTGTTCAAATATGATCCAGGAAGGTGGAGGTTTCCAAAACTAAAGAGGAATTTTCTATTGTGGTGGAATAGGATCGTAATTGTTCAAGAAATAAAAATTGCAATGTTCCAACTGGGGTTGCACAAGATGCCCGACCCAGATGGACTCCAAGCTTATTTCTTTCAATGACACTAGTCATAGGTAGGAAAGGCGGTCACATTGTTCAAACAGGAGGTATTTTGAACTGGAGTGGTACCGAAAAATATGAATCAATCCCTCATCTATTTGATATCGAAGCAGGATCAACTAGAACTCATCTCATAATTTAGACCGATTTGCCTTAGCAATATCTAAGATAATTGCACATAGGCTCAAGCTACTTATGGGAGATCTTGTGGGCAAGGAACAGACCAGTTTCATCCTCGGGAGATAGACGACAAACAATATAATCATAGCCAAAGAGTTATTGCATTCCATAAGACGAAAGAAGAGAAATAATAGGTTTATGATTATGAACATAGACTTGGAAAAAGCCTACAATAGTGTGAATTGAAAATTCTTGGAAGAAATCCTACGAGCGGTAGGATTTGAAGAGAATTTGATCAAGGTCATTCTTAGTTGTATTAAATCCACAAACCTCTCGGTAATATGGAATGAAAAAGGATTGGACAGTTTTAAATTGGAAAGAGGACTACAACAAGGCAACTCATTGTCACCATATCTTTTTGTGTTGTGTATGAAATTTCTAAGTCACTAAATTACATCGGTAGTGGAGTACGGAAAGTGGAAACCATGTAAAGCGTCAAAAAAGGGACCAAACATCTCCCACTTCTTTTTTGCGGATGACCTGCTTTAATTTGGGGAAGCTTCTATAACACAAGCTATAGTGATAAAGGAGATCCTTAAAAGATTCTGCTTGGAATTTGGCCAACGAGTTAACCTTATAAAATCATGAGTGTGGTTCTCACCCAACATTAACCTCAACTTGATTCGTCTCATTACAATAATGGTAAGAATTTAGTCCACTGTCGAGCTTGGTACCTACTTAGGAATGCCACTATTTCATGGCCGAATAAGTCACATGCAATTTCGGTATCTCATACATAAATCCACAGAAAGTTGGGGGGGGGGGGCGTTTGAAAAGGGAAATTGTTATCACAAGCTGGAAGACTGACAGTAATCCAATTAGTGAACCTAGTAGTCCCAACATATGCCATGAATACATGCAAAATGCCCACCTAGACATTAGTTGATTTGGAGAGGAGACACATGAATTTTCTCTGGGAAGATATAAAACATAACAAGTGAACTTATCTAGTATCATGGGTATCAGTATGTAAGCCAAAGGCTAGAGGTGGATTGGAACTCAAGCCACATGCTGATATGAACCAAGTGCTGCTAGCAAAACTGGTCTGGAGATTTATGAAACAACTAAATTCGCTATGGGTGCAGGTAGTGTCAAAGAAATATGGGGGAATTGAACATATTCAGGATGATAGAAAACCAAGATTGGGCTTTATAGTCTGGAGAGGCATGCAATTTGGATACAAGACACTCATCAAAGGGCTAAAATTGGAAAGGGAGAGAGGAGGACTCTTGGAAGCTTGATGGAACCCATCTTTGAAGGGGACCTTCACCACTAAATCAACTTACTAAATACTAGATTTGGAGATGGACAACTCAGATAGTTTCAACTCGAAGCAGATTTGGAGGCTCCAAGGCCCACAATAAGGATCTTTAGTAGTGTGTCTAGTTGCTTGTGGCAGGTTGAAGACAAAGAAATTGTTGTGGTAAGGTTGCATCCTTGAAAACCCGATGTGTGAATTTTGTAGGAACATGGAGGAACCAAATCTACATGCAATTACAGATTGCAAGATACCTACCCTAATTTGGAAGCAATTAATTCCAAGACTGCACTAGGTAAAATTTTGGAGGCCAACAAATACTAAAGAGTAGGTTCATGTGAATTTCACATCCTTGGCACAATGCACTGATAAGAATAGGAACAGGAGTTACATCTTTCTTCTAGCAATCCATGAAATTTGGAATTGGAGAAACAGAGAATTGTTTCAAAAAAAAAAAAAAAAAAAAAAACTAGTGTTGCGAATGACACACTCAAATGTAAACTTTTTTGAACTACTAAATATGTAAGTTTGTAAAGTTTTTTGTGGTTATAATATAACACCCCCATTTTCAACAAAAAGATACTCAAAGACCATAAATTTTATCTATATAAGGTCATTGATAAAATTAAAATTCAATAATTTATTACTATTATACATTATATATTAATAAGGAAGATTGGCAAGTTTAGTCCCAAACATTTGACCTTTTGGTAACTTTGGTCCCCAAATATTTTTTCTCAGTATATTTGGTCCTAAACATTACATAATTTGGTATATTTGGTCCTTATGACCAAAAAGCCCTTTAATATAAATAGTCAATT
>JAXGGT010000126.1:8328-33272 GCA_035583425.1 Marsdenia floribunda | reverse complement strand
GGTAACTATTATTGTATGAGAATTCCACCAACATCAAATAGTCAATCCAACTACCCTTGAAGTCCAAAATGCAAGCTCTCAAGATATCTTGCAGTGTTTGAATTGTTCTTTATGATTGCCCATCAGTTTTCGGATGATAAGCAATGCTAAGAGTTATAGCTGTTCCCATAGCTTGATTAAAACTTTTCCAAAACCGTGACACAAAACGAGTATCTCTGTCTGATACTATACTCATAGGTACTCCATGAAGTCGAACTATAGTATCCATGTACATATTCCCAACTCATCTATTGATGCAATTACCTTCATTGACATAAAGTGAGCGGATTTAGTCAAACGATCCACAACTACCCATATGGTATCCTAACCAGTCTTTGTCTCTGGAAGTCCTACCACGAAGTCTATAGTTATATGTTCCCATTTCCATATAGGAATTTCCAGTGGTTTTAACAACCCTACTGGTAATTGATGTTCCGCTTTTACTTGCTGACAAACTAGATATTTCGATACATACTCTGCTATATCCCTTTTCATTCCACTCCACCAAAAATTCTTCTTAAGATCTTGATACATCTTTGTTCCCCCAAGATGAATAGTCAACTTGGAATTATAAGCTTCCTTCAGTACCTCTCGTTTCTGTTCAATATTATCATAAACATACAATTATCCTTGAAATCGAAGGCTTTCATCTTCACGTTTCTCAAATCTCGACTGAATGATTTATTGAATAGCTCAACATTATTGTTCTGAGCATTCTTAATTCTCTCCACTAAGTTAGATTGTGCAATCAAAGCAACCATAGAACCATCAGTAGAACAAGTCACTTCGATCTCCAATCTGTCAAAATCAACAATTATCCATTCTTGTTGCATCAACACTACTACAATCATACCAGAAAGCTTCCTACTTATGGTATCTGCCACCTTATTCGCTTTCCCAGGGTGATAACTAATCTTCAAATCATAATCCTTAAGCAACTCCATCTATTGTTGTTGTCTCATGTTCAATTCCTTTTGAGTACACAAATACTTCAAACTCTTATGATCAGTAAAAACCTCATATTGTTCACCATGGAGGTAGTACCTCCAAATCTCCAAGGCAAATACTACAGTCGCAAGTTCCAAATTGTGAGTTGGATAGTTCTTTTCATATGATTTCAGTTTTCGTGAGGCATAAGTAATCACTTTCTTGTTCTGAATTAAAACACATCCCAAACCAATCTCCGATGTATCATTGAAAATCACAAATCCTCCAGATACTAATGGTAAAGTTAAAATAAGTGTTGATACTATTCTATTCTTCAACTGTTGAAAACTTTCTTCACATGCATCATTCCACTCAAACTTAATTCTGTTTTATGTCAACTTAGTTAACGTAGAAGCAATCTTAGCAAATCCTTCCAAAAATTTCTGATAGTACAAATCCAAACCTAAAAAACTGCGTATTTCAGTCGCATTAGTAGGCCTTGGCCAATCAACTATCGCTTCTACTTTTATGGGGTCGACCAAAATACCATCTCCGAAAATCACATGACACAAAAATCCCACACATTGAAGCCAAAACTCACACTTACTGAATTTGGCATATAATTTCCTCTCCCTCAAGATCTATAGCACTATTCGTAAGTGAGCATGTGGCTCTTCTGAAGGAGAGTAGATCATGATATCATCAATAAACCCCACCACAAATTTATCTAGTTGCTCCTTGAACACTATGTTCATTAGATCCATGAATGCAGTAGGGGCATTTGTTAACCCAAAAGGCATAACCAGAAATTCATAATGACCATACCTTGCTCAAAATGTTGTTTTTGAAATATCTTGGGCTTTAATTCTCAACTGATGGTAGCCCGATCTCAAATCAATCATGGAGAACATCTGAACTCCCTTCAATTGGTCAAACAGATCATCTATTTTTGGAAGTAGATATCTATTTTTTAATGGTGATCTTATTGAACGCTCGATAGTCAATGCATAATCTCAAACCTCCATCTTCCTTCTTCACAAATAATACAGGAGCACCCCAAAGTGAGACACTCGGTTGAATGAACTTCATATCCAACAATTCCTATAGGTGGTAGTAATTCGTCGGGAAAAACATCTGGATACTCCTTAACTACTTGTATCTCTTCTAATTTGGTGTCAGATCTAGTGTCAATCAACCACATACGCCAAATATCCATCACAACATTTTTCCAAAGCTCTCCTAGCTTCCATAGATGAAATAATTATAGGTAAGTTCTTATCCTCTTTCTTCCCTATTCCACTTTGAAAGAAGAATTCTAATCTCCTAAGAATTCCAAACTTCACTTTCTTTGCTCGAAAATCTATAACAACGTAGTTTTTGGAAAACTAATCCTACCCAGAATCACATCAAAGTCTCTCATTTGCATCATAATGAGATTGACACTTAATTCCACATCAGCTATGTGAACACATTAATCCTTAAGTATCTTCTTAGACACCAACACCTTACCACTTGGAACAGACAAATGATATTGTTTGTCTATGTGATTAGGCTTAACTCCTAAAACTTTAGCAAATTCTTTCCAAAAAAAAAGAAGTGTGAAACACCACTATCAAATAAGACTTTTGCAAGCAAGGAGTTTATTTCAATCATACCTGTGAAATAAAGAGATACAATACCACCATCAAATAATGCTTTAATTAGCTAGCTAAGAATTTAATATAATCATACCTGTGACCACATCGCTTGCATTCTCAACATCCTCTGTCATCAAAGCAAAAACTATGGCATTCGGTTGGGGGTTCTTGTCTACTTCACTAGTTCTCTAGGCTTGCTCGAAACCACTGGCACCATTTCGGGACAATTCCCAATTTTGTGTCCAAATTTTACACATTTGAAGCATGCTCCTATCTTCCATCTTCACTCACCAAGATGAACATTATTGCAAGTCTCATATGGCTTGCATTGACCTTTAGTTGCCACTTTCTTGAACGGAACCTTCCTCACTCCCAACTGAGGAATCTTTGAGGTAGACTTTGAATTTTAGCCTTGATTTTTGACTGGCCTCAATACCTTAAGTATCCTAGCAGTGTCAGCTCTCTTCATATCTGCCTACATACTGATAGGAATTTCATATATCTCAATATAACTTTGCAATGGAATAGCAGCCATTTTATCTTGAATTCTCCCAAATAATCCATCTTGAATTCGCGGGAGTTTGAGATTCTCATTAGCCATAAACTCCAGAACAAATCTTCCCAAGGAATTGAATTTTGCTGCATATTCTACAACTGACATTCCTTCTTTTTACTTCAAGTTGAAGAACTCTCTTTGACATTCCAATCGAAGAGACTTTGGAAAGTAGTTATCCAAGAAAGCCTTCTTAAATACCTCTCAAGTTAGAGAACGACCTTCAGTGACATATGTTGTGCAGTACCTTCCACACTATTTCTCTGCCTCTCTAATCAGGAAAGAAACTGCTAAATCTGCCTTCACATCCTCAATCACTTCAAGTACTCGAAAGTTCTTCTCTAAATACTTGAGCCACTTCTCTGGAAGTTCCAAATTGGCAATTCCATCAAAGTTTGGCATGCTTTCCTTCCGCAGTCGCTCATAACCCGATCTTATTCCATCCTCAACTTGCCTAGGACGGCATTCTTGTTCCACTTATTGCCTCAACTACACTTCTTGAAGGTGTTGTTCGGCCTGCATAGCCGGGGCTATTATTGAAAAGGCCGCAATGAAATCAGGTTGTGGCATAGAAGGCCCAACATCTTCATTTCTGTTTACAGATGTTCCACGACCTATATCCCACAATGGTATATTCAAATCATGATCTTGTTCACATACCCCGCTATTAGGGTCCACATAACAACCTCTGGCAGTTCCTCGCCTTGCCATCTAAGCAATAATTCCAAAATACAAACATATATCAAGCAAACAGATTAGGAACTTGATATAGAAGTCTAACACTATACTATAAAATTCACAATCCTTACTTAAACATCTTGGGGATTCGTAACTTGTTGCTTTGATACCACTACATGTCACGCCCCGAAATCGAGAAATAACACGACCATACCCTCAAGGTTTCCCCTAAGAGTACAAGGTCTCTGTCTTAACTCAAAACAAGAATAAAATTCCCAAAAGAAAAGTAAAACAAACAAATCCAAATCCTTTAATAAGTCCCAAAAGAAATACTACAATCTCTCAAAGATCATATCATAATTAGGGGTACAACCCCAAGCTTATTAAAAACTAACAAATCCAAAAGAATAAATATTCAATCCCAAAAAGTAAATAAATGACTAAGAATATCCAAGACTAAAAAAAAAAGTCAAGCATTACCTCCTCTCTTATTACTCATCACTAGAATCTACAAAAGAAGGGGAAATAGAGGGAAATGAATGAGTTAGAAGCCCAGTGGATAAACAAAATATCCATTTTCCTTGCTTCCAAAACATCCGAAAATCAATAACTAAAAAATGAATGATTTCAAATAGCCAATCAACTAATCAAAACAGACTTCCCAACAAATTTAACAAACAAACACAAATATCACAAATTCAGATTCTTTTCTTTTAGGTATAGGCTTATGCAAGTTTAGGTACTCGTTGGTTTAATCGTATTCGGCCCTAACTGTACTCCTACTAGGACGTCCAGTACTTATATCAGTGTGGAGTTTTTTCACCATGCTCTGTGGATTCAGAAACTTATCAAATGTGGAACATGTTCCCCCAACTAATTCCTAACAGATTTGAGCTAAAAATTTATATTTATTTATGGAAGACTTTAAGTAGATTTTACAAGAATTTCCAAGAAATTAAAATAAAATACAAATCATAATTTACAGATTGTCAAGAAAGTAATTCTTGAAAAAAAAAATTAAAATCTTTAATAATAAAAAAAAAGTAATATAATAATAATAATGAAACCATCATTATCCTCATCATCAAAAGAAAAGAAATAAGAATAAACAGAGTAAGGAAAACTAGAAGGAAACAAAGAAAAAGGTGATTCATATATATATATAAAACAGGGAATATAATTATATATATGTAACGTATTGTCACCAGTAAATTAATAATCATAATAATAAAAGAATGTGTGAAGTGTGAAAATCGATGAGGCTTTTGTTACAATGTAATCATAGTAACAGTTATTTATTCAATTTAGTTTGCTCCTTATATTATTGCGTATTTAAAGGTCCAAGTATGACAAGTAATGGTCTATGTGTTGGGTCGTTCTTCGTAGTAAGGTATAGACCATGGGTACCTATTATATAAGTAAAATTATATTCTTAGTCGTTTGATGGAACTGGGCGTTTCATCAAGGTAAGACTATTATGTCATGATTTCTAATGAGGAATGTTTACCTTAAATCAGTGAGTAGTTCACTCACGTCATAGGTATAAGTGTATTTCAAATACGTAGAACTGGACCTATAGTAGTGGTCTCTCTCAAAGTACTATAATTATAGAGACCAGTCTATTACTACTACAGTGTGGATGAATATTTTCATACTTGAGTATGAGCTGGTGGTCTGGCAAAGCTAGAGTTTTACACTTTGATATATGTTGGGTGAGATCTCTTTTGTGAGATCAATATTCATCTATGCTGGGTGTACTGCTTTAGTTAGTTAAGACAGACTCATACAAAAGAATTTCTATGCCTCACTTAGTGATTAATCACCCCTTGTGATTATCCAGAATAATTTAAATAATCCAAGGTCCCTATGAACGTGACTTTAGAATGTGTGCTTTTAGGTAGCTCCCTATGTTAAGTAGGTACATTCGAGTGAGTCATGAATTATCAGACTAGAAATCTAAGGATGGTAGATGTCTTTGAGATGGTTGTTAGTACATTTATCCTGTCTTATTGATAGGTGTTCCAATATGCTTTAGTAGTATTATTCTTGGGGTCAATATTTTTATATGGTGATGAATGAGAATATTTAAAATGATAAAATACAGTTATTTGATAGCAAGGGTATTTTGGTAATTTTAGTAGCCATGAATAATATGTCTTTTGGTCCGCGAAGTAGCTCAAATTATCATGGTGTTGTTTAACACAATCTGGGCTTATTGGATAATTGATTGGAAGATCAAATAAATTTATTCTAAGAGACCATTTAATTAATTATTTGGGTTGGAATAAATTAACTAATTGGGCTGATTTATGTTATTAAAAGTCCAATTGGAATTAATTAATTAGTCTTCAGTATTTTATAAGGCCTAGAAAAGACAAATAATTAATTAAGAGGTTTGGTCCAATATTGGACAATTTTTTGAGCACAAAACCTAGTACTTTTAAGATTAGGAAATTTCGGTTATTAGGACATTGCCAAGTCCTTGGCTAGCCAAAATTGTTGAGGTAGTATCGAACTAGGTTTCGGTTTTCCTTTTTACATAAAATAGCTAATTTTTTGGTTTCCTATTCCTACGGGAAGACCATACCTAAAAGCAATTATCTTAAAAGGAATTGATCCCTAGAAAAACTCCAATTAATTGTGCCGTCTCTCTCTCTTCCTCTCTAGCATATTTTTCATCCACTAAATGCTTTCACCAAGCTAAGGCTTAGAATAAGGAAGAGTCATACTCTGGAAGGCTGAAAGGAAGAAACTGAAAGCACTATTCATGGTCTGGTAGTATACTTTTTTAGACGATCGGATAGTCAATTCTTCTCCGATTAGACTGAATATGTTATAGTAAAGAGGAGACGTATTTTTTCAATCTGAACGGTGGAGATCAAATTTCAACGGTTGGAATTTGAGACAGTAATTTCGCAATAGAAATCACGTCTTCAGTCTAACAATCAGAATTGTTTAGATGATTGGAAGTCCAATTCATATTTGATCATAGAGATAGTGGATTTCTACATTGGAGGTTTTAGCATTAGATTATCAGTGGGTGGTGTGAATTAGTGGCATCCTATCAGTGGAACTTTTTCTAGATCAGTACCCATTAAGGAAGATTGATTCGTGATGATTATACACCTAACTTAGGATACTATTAATCTTCCCATGAAGCTCTGTTAGATTTTCTAAGAGCTAAACTATTTATATTATTGATAATAGTTTTTTAGGAGTTATCTATTATCAACGAAATAATATAAAGAATGTGTACTTTACATGTTTATTTTTGCAAAATAAATGAATGTTTTTCGCAATATTTCAAAAATGTTTGGTTTCGGTCCATTGTCAAGCATTCTCAATCTCAAGGAGAATAAGTTGACAGGCTCAAATTATGTGGACTGGAAGAACTTGAACATAGTAGTCACTGCCCATGAGTAAAAGTATGTTCTTACAGATCCCTATCCTGAGGTTGGGTGAAGATTCCACTGATCAAGAGCGAGAGGCCGAGAAGCATAGAAAAAAGATGATAAGATGGATAAATGCTATATGTTGGCTTCTATGTCTAATGTGCTCCAATCTAAGCATGAGCACATGGTCACTACGTACGACATTGATTTTTCGTTGTGAAGTATGTTTGTTGACAAGAGCCGGCTAGCAAGGAAAGAAGCTCTTAGAGCAATCATGAACACTAGGATGGCTAAGGGACTATCAGTTCGAGAGCATCTGCTCAAGATGATTACTTGCTTCGACGATGCTGAAGTCCTAGGGACAATAGATCCTAAGAGATAAATTGACATGGTTCTTAAGACTCTGTCTGACTCATACTCTTAGTTCAAGTTGAACTACAACATGAACAAGTTGAATATGGGTCTCACGGAGCTTATGAAAGAGCTCTAGGCAATGGAGAAGACCATGAAGCCCGTGTCAAAAGCTTTAGTTTCTTGTTCTGCGTCTTCTTCTAGAATTAAGGTAAAACTTAAGAAATTCAAGAAAAAAAAAGTCTAGAACAACGCAGGGGGCCCAGCCCAAAGCATCTGGTCAGGCCAAGCCCAACTAGAAGCCCAAAGATAAGTGCTCCAAATATCGCAAGAAGAGGCATTGGATGAAAGATTGTCCAGACTTCTTAGCTAAGTCTACTTTAGGTATTGCTCTATACTTAGAGTCTATTTTAATGGGTTGATCAACATCCTCTTGGATAATTGATTCTAGAGCCATTGACCATGTCTATAACTCTTTGCAAGGGTTCAGAAGGACAAGGAAACTTAGTAAGGGCGAGCATAGACTTCAAGTATGTAATGGAACAAGAATATGGGCTGAAGCAGTGGAAGATTGTGAGCTTACTTTTGATTGCAATAGGAAGTTAGTTTTAAAGGATATTTTATATGTTTCTTGTTTTAAATAGAATTTGATTTCAGTTTCTAAATTGATAATCAAAGATTTTCTATTTCTTTCCATTCTGGTGTTTCCATAAGTAGAAATGGTAATCTAATCTGTTTGGGAAACATGTATGGGAATCTTTTTTATATACATCCTATTCAAAATCAAGTAAATAATATTCAAACTAAACCTAATAATAGAAAGTGAAAGACCATGGCAAATGACTCGTATTTATGGCATCTCAGATTGGGACATATAAATCCTAATCGGATTCAAAGGTTAATCCATGATGGGCCTTTAGGTTCATTGAGATTGGAAGAATGGCCTCAGTGTGAATCTTGCCTTAAATGTAAAATGACCAAAAGGTCCTTTATTGGTAAGGCATATAGAGTGATGGAAATACTAGCACTAGTTCATACGGATGTTCGTGGTCTAATGACTACACTAGCTAGAGGGGGCTATGAGTACTTCATTACTTTAACAGATGATCAAACTCGTATTGGTTACGTTTATCTAAAGAGGCGCAAGTTTGACTCTCTTGATAAATTCAAGGAGTTTAAAGCTGAAGTGGAGCATCAAAACTTATTGAGACACTGAGATTGGATCATGGTGGAGAATACCTTCTCCTTCTCCTTCTCAGTGAGTTTAAGGATTACTTGGTACATCACGGCATAGTATCTCAGTTAACTGCACTTGGGACTCCCCAACAGAGTAGCTGAGAGAAGAAATAGAACTTTGATGAAAATGGTCAAAAGCATGATGAGTCATGCATCTCTTCTTGTTTCCTTTCGAGGATATACCTTAGAAACAGTGGCATATATTTTGAACTTAGTGCCTTCCAAATCAGTACCTAGGACACCCTATGAGATGTGGACTAGGGAAAAGCCTAGTCTGAATCATCTCAAGATATTGGGTTGTCCAGCTTATGTACTAACAAAAGGAAGTAAGCTAGAACTAAGATTAGAGTTATGCTACTTCGTTGGGTATCCAAAAGGAACGAGAGATGGATATTTCTATCATCCTCAAGAGCATAAAGTACTTATTAGTACTAATACTAGATACTTAGAGGATGAACAAGTTGCATTGACCACGGGTTCAAGTAGAATAAAGTTAGGAGAGAAGTTGGTCACTGAATCAACTTCAGGTACTTCTAACACCTTGATCGAGGATCTAAGAGAAAGACAACCAGATGGTCCTATATAGAATAAGTCTCGTCGTAGTGGAAGGATCACAAGAGTTCTAGAAAGGTGGACAAGAGAGATCTATGATCTAGTCTCTAATCATTAGGAACAAGATCTCACTAGATATGAGGAGGCCATTATTGATGCTGATGCAGATAAATGGCAGCTAGCAATGAATATCGAGATTATACCTCAATCATGTCTGGGATCTTGTCACTGTGCCTAATGGGATAAAACCTATTGGGTGTAAGTGGGTATACAAGAGAAAAAGAGGTGCAGACAGAAACGTTGAAACCGACAAAGTGGTAAAGGATAAAATTTTGCGGTTGTCATTAAACCGGCTAAGATTAAATTAAATTGGAAAGCAATATAGTATTCACCAGGTCATCTCCCAAGGAAACCCCAATCGTTACATCAAATTTAAGAAATCACTAATCTCAATTAAAGTTGAAAAGGGGGGTTTTTATGTTTAACGAAAATTTAAAAAAAAACAAATAAACAAGATGAAATAGAATGTAAATCAATAATGAGAAAATGTAACCAGTCCAGGGTTGATGCTCCAATTTAATTCTTCCTCGTTTCTCCTAATATTCTCATATTGAAATTCTAATCCCTTGATTGAATTCTAATTTGGAATCCCAAATCAGATCCGATCACCAACTAACAACCTGTTAATTCGATTAAGCATTCATAGGTTTCCTAGACAATCGTCTAATCCATCAGCTCATGCTTAATTTAAGACCCGTGAACATCAAGGTAATTCATGAATCCATAAAAAATCTAGATTTAAAAGTAATTAGATAAAGATAATCATGAAAGTTCAGTTAACAATCGCCAACAAAATTAAGTTCAATCTCAAAAATTTAGCCCAATGAATAATCATTCAATTTCATAAACAAATGCAATCAAATCTGAAAATTAGAATACAACCCGAAATAAATTATGTTCTGGAACTCTGAATTACCTTGGAAGCATCTACCCTAAACCGATTACAAGGTGTTTAAGCTGAAATTACAAAATCTCGTAATGCCTCCATGATTTCCTGAAAATCTCTTTGTAATTTTTGAAGTCTCGCCTCTCTTCTCTCTGATTTTCGAACACCTCTGTCTAATCTAATTTTTTTTTATTTTTAATCTACCTCCCTCTTATCTTCTTAGGTTTTTCTCTCTTTTCTTTCTTGGACTTCACGGGCCCCTTCAATCTAGGTCACCTCTCTTGCATATTGGGCTTCATAAAACTATAACATGAGGTCCGCCCTGTCATTTGGACTTGGGCCTGAAATAGAATACAAATATAATTAAAAACCCAACAATTTAATATCATACCATTAAAGCATAATAATCCAAATAACAAATAAAAGTCCTAAGAATGGTATAGAGAGATGTATTAAATACTAAGCATAGAGGGTCCAAAATGTATAAATCTATATGTTATCACAAAGCAAGGTTGGTTGCTAAGAGTTATACTTAAAAAGAAGGGATCAATTATGAGGAAACCTTTTCGCTAGTAGCCATGCTTAAGTTTATCCTAATTCTCTTAGCTATTGCGTGTCACTATGACTACGAGATATGGCAAATGGATATCAAGAAGGCCTTCTTAAATGGCTATCTTAGCAAAGACATCTATATGACCTAGCCAAAAGGTTTTGTTGCCAGAGGTCAAGAAAAAATGGTCTCCAAGCTATCTGTTGGCTTAAGCAAGCATCACGAGCATGGAACATATGTTTTAATGTGACTGTAAAAGCTTATGGTTTCATTCAAAATGTGGATGAACCATGTGTGTATAGGAAATCAGACAATAGTAAAATAATTTTCTTGATACATTATGTAGATGATATGCTACTCATCGGGAATGATGTAGGGACATTATCATCTGTTAAGGTTTGGCTATCTAATCAATTCAGCATGAAAGAAATGGGAGAAGCTAGCTACATTCTAGGTATTAAGCTTCTTAGATATAGGAAGCAAAGAATGTTAGGCTTATCTCAATTCTCTTACTTTGACAAGATATAGGTCAAGTACAACATGGATCAATGTAAAAGGGCTATCATACCCTATAGACTGGATTATCCTTATCTTCCAAGCAATGTCCCCAAACACTGGAAGACAAGCAGAGCATGAGTAGGATTCCTTATGCTTCAGTTGTGGGAAGTCTCATGTATACAATGTTGTGTACTAGGCCAGATATTTCCTTTGTTGTTGGCATGGTTAGTAGATATTAGTCAAACCCAGGGGAAGCCCACTAGCAGGCCGTAAGGTATATACTCAAGTTTCTCATGGAAACGAGAGATTATATGCTTGTGTATCGTGCTGATGATTTGGTTCCTACCGGTTACACAAACTCAAACTTTCAGGCAGATGAAGATGAAAGAAAATCCAGTAGTGGATACATCTTCACTTTTTTTGGAGGAGCTATTTCATAGAGAAGCATCAAGCAATCTTGTACTGTTGATTCTACCATGGAAGCTGAGTATGTTGTTGCTTCAGAGGCTTCTAATGAAGCAGTGTGGCTCCGGAAGTTCCTCACAGAACTTGGAGTAGTACCACACATGGATAGGCCTGTCACTATTTATTTTTACAATTCTAGAGCAATATCAAAATACAAGGAACCGTGAAACCATAAGAAGGGCAAGCAAATCGAGAGGAAGTATTACCTCATCTAAGAGTTCATCTAGAAATGGGAGATAGTGGTTGATCAGATTTCCTCAGTCAACAACCTAGCGGATCCCTTTACCAAGCTATTGACAGAGAAAGTATTTCAAAGACACTTAAATGTTATAGGGGTAGGCACTTATGGACTTTCTTAGTCTTTGTAGTGCAAGTGGGAGATTGTTGGAATGTATACCCTCAAAGACTATGATTATATTGCAATAAAATATTTATTTATTCAATTTAGTTTGCTCCTTATAGTATTGCGCATTTAAAGGTCCAAGTATGACAAGTAATGGTCTATGTGTTGGGTCGTTCATCACATTAATGTACGGGCCATAGGTACTTGTTGTACAAGTAAAATTATGTTCTTAGTTGTTTGATGGAATTGGACTTTTCATCAAGGTAAGACTATTATGTCATGATTTCCAATGAGTAATGGTTTACCTTAAATCAGTGAGTAGTTCACTCACGTCATAAGTATAAGCGTATTTCAAATACGTAGAACTGGACCTGTAGTAGTAGTCTCTCTCAAAGTACTACAATTACAGAGACCAGCCTATTACTGCTACAAAGTCGACAGATACTCCCATACTTGAGTATGAGCTAGTGGTCTGGCAAAGCTAGAGTTTTATACTTTGATATATGTTGGGTGAGCTTTCTTTTGTTAAATCAATATCCTTCTATGATGGGTGTACTACTTTAGTTAGTTAATACAGACTCATACAAAAGAGTTTCTATGCCTCACTTAGTGAGGATTAATCACTCCCTTGTGATTATCCAGAATAATCTAAATAATCATATGCTTTGGGAACGTGACTTTAGAATGTGTGCTTTTGGATAGCTCCCAATGTTAAGCAGGTACATTTGAGTGAATCATGGATTATCAGACTAGAAATCTAAGGATGGTAGATGTCTTTGAGATGGTTGTTTGTAAATTTATCATATTTCATTAATGGGTGTTACATAGAGGGTTATTTCCATCATTTCACCCGTAGGTCAGAGACTATGCTTTAGCAGTATTATTCTTTGGGTCAATATTTCTATATGGTGATGAATGAGAATATTTAAAATGATAAAATACAACTATTTGATAGCAAGGGTATTTTGGTCATTTTAGTAGCCATGAATAATATGTCTTTTGGTCCCCAGAGTAGCTCAAGTTTCCTGAGTGTTGTTTAAACACAAGCTGGGCTTATTAGATAATTGATTAGAAGAGAAATTAAATTTATTCTAAGAGACCATTTAATTAATTATTTGTGTTGGAATAAATTAATTAATTGGGCTGATATATGTTGATATATATTAAGAGTTCAATTGGAATTAATTAATTATTCTTAGGTATTTTATAAGGCCCAAAAAAGACAATTAATTAATTAAGACGTTTGGTCCAATCTTGGACAGATTTTTTGAGCACAAAACCTAATCCTTTTAGGATTAGGAAATTTCTGTCATTAAGACTTTGTCAAGTCATTGGCTGGCCAAAATTGTTAAGGTAGTATCCAACTAGGTTTCGGTTTTCCTTTTAGATAAGATAGCCGAGTTTTTAGTTTCCTATTCCTACGGGATGGCTATACCTAAAAGTAATTATCTTAAAAGGAATTGATCCCTAGAAAAACTCCAATTAATTGTGCCATCTCTCTCTCTTCCTCTCTAGCACATTTTTTCATCTGCTAAATACTCTCACCAAGCTAAGGCCTTGAATAAGTAAGAGTCATAGTTTGGAAGGCTAAAATGAAGAAGTTTAAAGCTTTATTCTCGGTCTAGTAGTAATACTTTTTTAGACGATTGGACAGTCAATTCTTCTCCGATCAGGCTGAAAATGTTATAGTAGGTAGAGGAGACATATTTTTTCAATCTGAACGGTAGAGATCAATTTTCAATGGTTTGAATTTTGGGATATTAATTCTACAACATAAATTGTGTCTTTAGTTCAGTAGTCAGAATCATTTAGATGATTGGAAGAAGAATTCATCTTCGATCAAGCTGAAATTTGGGCATCATATAGAAAAGACTTTTTCCTTCAATATGAATGGTGCATATCTATTTTCAACGCTGGAATTCAAAGATATTGGTTCCGCAATACACGCTCTATTTTCTATAATTTTATTTAAGAAGCTTGAAGACATTTCATGCGAAGGAGTAGATGATTGGCCAGAATCCCTATGCAAGAGCTTGTGCCATCTTCATCCCTTCCATCGCAAGTTCAAAAAGAAGTTCCAGTATAACCCGTCCCTTTGTTGGTTAATCAGCAACTAGTAAGAAAAAGTACTTTCTTCTAGATGTGGCTCATAAAAATTGAATTTTTTCCACTGCATTGTTATTTTAATGCTTTCTAAATCCTTCAGCTCTAACATATATGTACAAATCATATACAAATGCATAGGTTAATATAAATTGTAACTTTCCTTAATTGCCCTTACTAAAGGGTTGGGCATTACAATATCGATGGATTGTGTTGCTGTAGGTTAGTTAGTGATGTGAGCATAAAAATGTGAAAGAAATCCATTGAGAGTTTTCTTATATGCATGGACATATCAGAAAGAAGAAAAACACAAAAATTAGAGAGATTTTTTGGGAGAGTTTTCTTAGAGTTTTGGATATGTCAAAATCATTAGGTACAAATAGATATTGTACTTGCCTTTCATTAATAATGAAACTTTTCGCAGTTGGTCCCATGGTCTTTCTCTATGGGCTTTTTCATGTTAAATATTGTGTTACCTCTTTCTATGACTACATATAACCATATTATTTAATATATGATTGGTATCGGAGTTTTAGCATTTTTTGTTTGTGACCCAACAGGAAGTTATTTGCATGTACTACAAGCCAGTTTGTGAATTAATGAGGTTAGATTTGGCTTGGCATTTTTAAATTAATCCCAGTTGTTCTTTCATCTTTTCTTTGGTGGCTCCAGCTGTACAAAGGGCCCATTTCTTTTGGTGATTGTACTTGTTTCTTCTCTGATCATTCTTCATCAATGATTACTCTAGCTAGCTAGTAGCCACATGTTCCATTCTTCTACGACAAGCATCGATATAACCTTTCCAATTTTTGTTCTACCAATCATCGCTTAACCAATAAAATCATTAATCGAGTCTAAAATCTGTTATACAAATTTCCAATCAACAAGAAATTCATAACCGATTCCATGAGCAATTAATAGTTTCCATGATACAAGAATTAGCTAATTATAGCATATAAAAAAACGAATGAAGCAAAATCAATCCTAATTAATTAATAATAAGATTATAGAGTAATTCGTTCCAAGTATCAGGGACACCAGGCAAGCACCAGTGGCTGCAGTCCATCCCTGTTAGCCGGCCAAGGCCATAGATCGAAGGATGTCCATCTTTACGCAGTAATGAAAGATTAGTTATATCAAGCAATTTCACAGGCTTCTTAATTGTGTTCAACACTCTTTTGAGTACCGTTAAAGCCGGTGGCAAACCTCCTGGATACGTCGAGCCCAACACTGGCACCTTCTGGCGTAGGCAACTCTTTGCATTGGATTCATTCCACAAGGTACCGCTGTTCATAATTTATTTATATTTGTATTCCAAAGAATCAGCAGGGTTAGATCAAGAGTACACAATATGCATGCTACTTTAATGAACCGATCAAAGATATATTTGACTACAAGAAATTAAGTAAACAATATGCCCTCACAGAAAACTGCTATGCCAAGAAGGGTATATTCTATGTAGCAAAAATTAATATTGGTTCTTAGCTCTTATCGACACAAATAAAGATTTCACATATGGTATATACGCTTTATTTCCTCATGACCACCTAAATTGATTTGATATATATATATATATAAATCTAACACTATTGACTATTTAATTAATATTGTAGAACAACTGTATTTCGCGGGCTAAACATGGAAATGACAAAATATATCATCTACGTTCCCAAAATTGATTTCCAAATGTGAGATGAAATAAGAAAGAAAGAAAGAATAACGAGAATATGAAGAACTCACTTGTAATGTGATGGAGAAATTCCTTGGAAGAAAACTGAGGTTTTTGCAGGATCAATGTTATCATCCACCCATCTGGCCCATGTATTGAGTGCCGTCTCAAAAGCAGCAATTCGATCCATGTCTTTGTATGTTTTGTTTCCTACACGAATATAATCCCATCTGCCATAAAACATTTAAAGCTATTATCGAATATCGAAATTATAATAATAATAATAATATTAGTATTTCCAAAACATGGTAGACTGTGGAAGTTAGAAAGTTTGGACATCATTTGTCAGATTTATACACAAAAAAAAAAATGGATGGTTACGGTTGTCCTTGTCCTCTACGATTCCACCAATGCCAAGTATTAAAGATGACCATATCAACTCCTTTCCATAACTTTCCACCCTCAATGGAGTCTAATTCTAGCACCCTTCTGCCTGATTCTTCCTTCACCACGTCCACCAAATACACGTTCCGGTTAAGCATCACTTTTAATCCAAAATCCTGATGAGTTAAGAAGCTATATTATTAATTCTTTCTACTTATCATCAAATCAAATCAAGTTTAGGATATATAAAAATATATGAAGGAACAAAGATGTGTGAACAAATAAACACACACACACACATATACATATATATATTGTTTCCATATTTTACCCAATTCAATTGTTTCAATACTAATTAAGTATCATTATTATTCACTTATTTCAACTATATATTTAGAATGTACTATATAAATTAGTAAATTCTCTTAAGGGAAAGTTCTTGTATTTACTTATACATATACTATAAATAGTAAAAATTGTATGCACATGTTATAGAATAACTCCTCTCATAACTTAATGGTGCATGTTGATTATATATTTAAAATTTTAAACTTTTATATGCATCAGGTGCCACATTTTATCACTTACTTTTATTACCAATTATAATTTCAACTTTTTCTAAATAAATAACAATAAAGCTAGAAACTTAAATAAAGAATAAATAAAGCTTAGAGAATGTCACTACCCAATGGAAAAATTTTAGAAGACTGATTCTTAGATTATTATTTGTAAATGAATTATCTCTCTCCTATTTATGGTTCTTGGTGTACTTAGGCATAAATAGAAAATATATTTATGCCCCACACTTGTTATATTGACCATTTTACCCTTAAAATGTTTTTATCTTGGGAATGACCAAAATCCCACATCGAAACACTACCCAACTATTCTACAACTTGTCTCCTACAAATACTACTAATGTCTCCAATTTAAAGTAAGTACAGTTAATACCCTTTGTTATTGGAGTTCAAACTAAAAACAGACTACTGACTTAAGCATCAAAACCTTTTTGCGGGACAAACCATCATCTCTCACCTCAGCTACAGTAAGGAGGACTCGGCTACATCAGTTCTCAAACTCCTAAATAGACAATTAAAATCTATTTGATAGAGAATACTTATCGTAAAAGATTCTTTGTACTTCTTCATACATTAAGTAAACATTATATTTTCGTTAACTTTCTTAACTCTACACTTATATATAATATTAAAGACTATTTTCTATATTTTTTCTAGAAATTTCTATGTACCAGAATTTTAAGGAACTTTGGACGTGTGATCTTGTGACAATTTGCAAGGGTAAAAAAGTTTAATTACATTCCAAACTCATGGCATCAATGACATAGGATAACTTGTGATTAGTTACCTTGAATGTAAAAATTGAGAGATCACCGGAGTTTGTTACATTGTACGTTGCACCCCTGGCCGAAGAGTAGAGCAAGCATATCAATGACTCCCATTGGTTTCGGCTGAGAGAATCGCCTACAAACATGAGGCTTTTCCCTCTGAATTTCTGCAAGAATACACGCCCATCGAATCTACATATAAATTTTAAAATACATATATATAATAATGTCTTAGATTCAAAAATAAATAAATAAATAAAATTAAAAGTAAACATTTTTCTCTTTTCCAATCCAATGGTATATTTAAATTTACCTAAATTATTAATACTTTTTCCGAATTAGTCAATTGGGCCCTTAAACTATGGAAGATATTCACATATAGTCCTGAAGTTTTCTATATTTCATAATTTAGATCCTTAATCTTTTTTCTTTTCTCTAAATTTTGGGCCTTTTCACTCTTTTTGTATTGCATATTTAGTCCAATTTTACTTAAAATTTTAAAATTTTATTCAATTTTTATGCTCTATTTTTTTATTATTATTTTATATTAAAGGAAAAGAATTAATCACGCAACAAATATAAATATGAAGGACTCAAAAAATAAAAAAATACATAATTGAGGATCTATGTTATGAAAAATAACATAAAAAAAATTGAGAACTAAATTCATCAACCCTCGGTGAACTATATATAATTAGTTATTTTCTTTATTCTTAAAAAAGATTAAATTATTTAATTCCTAATTATATTTTCACCCATTACCTGTGAAATACAAGTTACATGTGAATATTTTAAATAATTTAAAAAAATAATTATTCAATTTAATTAATAATTTTTTTTTGATAATTAATCAATATGATTCTTTTTTTAAAAAAAATTTGTTAAATATTTATCTTTAAAATAAGTACGATTAAAATACTTAGTCATAAGCAATTAAATTTCCACGTTAATAGATAAACATATAAAAGAAAACACAAACTAATTAAATATAATGATCTTTAAATAGGTTTCAATGTGACCAATTAATAACAAAAGAATAACCATGGCCAAAACTACATATTCATAATTTACACTACTCCCCTCAATAGTCTCAACTCATATATATATATGTAAAAAAAAAAAAATTCAATTATTTTTATATTAAAATTTTTAATATATTAAAATACTTTTAATTATTTAAATATTTATTTTTTAAAAAAATTAAAATACTTAATAATAAAAAAATTTTAAGATTTATAATTTTATAATATTTTTATAAATATGTTTTAATATCTCATTTTTTTAGAGTATTATATTAATAGAAATTTAATACTACTCTCTTTTTTCAATTTGAGAAATATTTTTTAACATCATTTTTATAAACATAAAAATATTTTTTTAAAAAAAAGTAAGTGTTTTTTTTTTTTTTTTTTTTTTTAAAAAGTGTCATTGGCGGTCCTTTTTACAGCGTTTTTTCAGGAAGAAAAAAATAAAAAGAAGGGAGGAAAAATAAATAAATAGAGGAAATAAAGAAAGAAAAATAAAAAATGGAGACAATAGTTTTTTTTTAAAAAAAATGGACAAGTTGGTAGTATCCATGTTTATTTATAATCCAAGATGTTATAACTGTTGCAACATTTTCAAAATACTATATAACAATTCTAATGCAGTTCAATAAACAGGGCGGAAGAGTTCGATTTTGAATAAACACGTTCTCTTGAAAAGTCACAAACTTATATATAATTTTATATTATCTCAAAGAATATATTAATTATCTAATAAAAATATAATTTTATATTATCTTAGTGTTTCATATCATTTGTAAAAATTATCAAATATTTCCGCTAGTTTATTCATTATATCTTAAAAGCAGATTGTATAAGACAAATATTGTCTTTAGAAAAATGGCATTGTTACATGTCTTCAAGTTCTTTCATTATTTTATTATTCTTTTATTTTGTCCCCAGACAATCTAAAGCCAATATCAAAAAAAACAAGAACAGTGTTGAGAATATTAAAGGAACTTGTTATACTTTTATCATTACGTTAGAATGAGTTGATAGTGAAAGTTTTGCTAGATGGAAAAAGAGAATTTATTTTTGTTGATATTACTAGAAAGAAAATAAAATCCTTGAAGAAACTAGAAAAAGGTAGAAAACAAATGATGTAATCTACAGGGTCTTATTCTCAATGCAATAAGCATTGTTATGTTGGTATAATGCCTAGCACATGTATATGTGATATAGAGTTTGAATATTAACTCTGCCAAATAAAATCACTAACATATAAGGGATGGATTTAAAGTCTATTGTCACAAATTACTAGGGACAAAACCTAGCTCTTCCTGACCTTGGTATTATGTCAATTCTCAAGTTTAAAGAGTAAAGTATGTCATTAGTGTGAGTGCAAGCATTAAATAATTTTATTTATTCCACACCTAGTTTAATTAATACTTGGTACCTGCATTGAAGGGAAGATAAATTTTTAAATTCTTAATAAATCTACAAGACAACTTGTCTAAAGGAGATATTTGTCAAAGTACCATAGATGTGGGGTACTTGCGATAGATTTACCTATATGAGTGTGAAGTTTGGTCGCTTCAAGAATTCAAAGGTTTTATTCTATACACTCATGAATGATACGGACACAAAACTAAAAGTGTGTCATTTATTAGAGTAGTGTTCTAGTATATTAAGTTTTATGTGTAATCATATTTACAATTTATCAATAAAGATAATTTAATTCAAAATTTATACTACCATATTATTTAGAAATATTGTATAAATCTTTCACTAAGTAAAGGTTCAAATCGTAAGATAATTTTATTTATGCGCACAATGTACAAAATTAAATGAAAGCTTATTTTGATAATAACGGGGGATTGTTGGAACATTTTTGAAATGTTAACCGTTCTTATGTGGTTCAATGAATCGGGACAGAAGAGTTCTATTCTGAATAGACACATTCCCTTAAAAGAAATAAACATATGTATAATTTATATTGTCTGAAACGATATATTAATTATCTGATAATTAATATTAATTATCTAATAAAAATATAATTTTATATTATTTGAAAGTGTTCCATATCATTTTCATGTTAATATATATTTTGATATTAATTACTATAGGATTATGACTAAGAATATAGATTTCCTCAATTTTTAAAATTATCAAACACTCTGGCTAGTTTCTTGATTGTATTTTAAAGACAGATTATATAAGACAACTATTATTTTTAGTAAGGTGTCATTGTTAGGCGCATTCAATTCTTTTTTTATTTTATTATTCGTTTATTTTATCTCTAACAATAACTCAAGTAAGGTTGGAGGCAAAAAAAAAAAAAAAAATCTCAAATTTTTTGAAACAAATACATATATATATATATAAGAAGATTAAAATAACACTGTACTTAACTATCTAAATAGACAAAAACCTCAAAAGTGTATTTTTAAAAGGTTTAAGTGTGGGTTACTTATCTTTTATAATTTCCCAAAGAATGCCTTCAAACATTCGAATGTAAGGGTTAGGAGCGTTAATATTAGATTCACTATGAATACGATACAATATTAACGGGTTAGTATTGGAGGTTTGTGAATTCAGACGAGAGTTTGACATGTTTCAGTTGAAATGAATTTCAGTTGTAAATGTGTTGACCCGCGTAACTCAATTCTAATTTAAAAAATTAAAATAATATATATATATTATTGATTAAACATTTTCATTAAAAAAATCTCAATTTTTTCACATTTAATACTTTATAGTCTTTAAATATAAATATTATTTGATAAAATTTTATGAATAACTAATATCAAATTTATTCAATATTAATAAACAATGGAATTTTAGTCTTACTATAAATATTAATGGCTAAATTTATATATATATATATATATATATTTTTTTTGAATTTTAATTAGATAAATAAATTAATAAATTAATTAGATTGACACAATTATTAAAAGTTGAGATTGGATTAAGTTTTGAATATAGGTTATGTTAGGGTTTTTTGTCTTGCATTCCTAATATGATTCAAACATATGATATGTTTAGAGTTTTATTCTTAATAGAATTGTTAATGATGTCATCAGATAACTATATCTACAGTCACACAGTACTTAAAAGTCAAAAGTTATAGAATGTCATCTGTCTATAAATAGATAGAGAGTGTATCTATCTATATAACTTTGTTTTGGTAGGTCCTAATGGATCGTGTGGGTATAGGCTAGTTAGGAGATGTGCACGTGAGAATATAGATGAAAACCAGAGAGTTTTCTTACAGTTTTGGATATGTCAAAATTGTTAGGTGCACATGAATCGTTGTACTTGTTTTTCATTGATAATGAAAGTAGTCGGAGTTGGTCCCGTGATTTTCCCTTGATAGGGTTTTTCACATTAAATATTGTGTTGTCTCTTTTTCTCATCATTTATATCTCTATTGATTGGTATCAGAGTTTTTAACAGAACTAAACAACTCCAACAAGTGGTATTAGAGCACCAGATTATGGAGGCTATGGTCTTGTAAACCCTCTATATAAGTAACCTCTTTGGGAAGTAAATTAGAGATAATAGAGGTAGAAAGAGTCTAGGGTAGCCTTGAGAGGGAGAAAGATAAGGAAAGAAGTTGTGCATAATTTTTTATTTTTTAGACCGGTAATCAGTTTTGTTTAGATGATCGGATGGTCAAAACACCTCCTATCGAACTAAATTTTTAACAGTAGGTAAAGGAGACGTCTTTTCTTGAATCTTAATGGTGGAGATTAGATTTCAACAGTTCAATTTGAAGATATTTGTTTCACAACAGATAACTATGTTTTTTGGCGATTCTATTCCTTTTTATCATCTCTTTGTTTTTGTGAAGTTTATTACTTCTTTGGGGTTGTTTTTTAATCTATTTGATTGAGACTATTTTGTATTCACTTATTGGTTAATAGTGAAATTTAGGGTGGAGTTTGATTATCATTATTGGGCATTTGATAGGAAAAAAGAGTTGCTTATTGTTATTCTTGGAAATGTGAATGGAAAAGGAGTTTAATGGTGATTTAGAAGATTAAGAAATATCTCTTTGGGAAGATATATGGGTCAAAAGAATTTTATTTACATTAATCTTTGAGTTTGGTAAGAGATTGGTAAATACAATAAATTATGTACATGATTTTACACCATTATTGAACTATGAACCCCTGACAGTGGATCTGTAGCAGGTAGATCTACAGTGGTAAGATAATGTGGTTATATGCAAAGATATCCTCACAATCTCTATATACGGAGTTTTTTTTCAAGTGGATCTTGTTTTGCAAATATTTAATTTGTAAACTTTAAGTGGTGTGACTTTATCCTAATTAAAGTCGTGGAGAATTAAATATATCTAGGCCAAGAGAATTTCAATAGTTGTGTGGTTGTTCGCTTAAAGTAGAGTTCTGGAAATCACACATGGTTGGGAGATCCGAATGAAGTGAGAAAAGTATGAAGATAGTCATCTACAATGTGTGAGGTGAAATCCTGCGGCAAGTCAAAGTTTCAAGATGGAATACAATCTAAGGTGGAGATTGTTAAGGTTTTTTTTCTTGCATTCCTAATATGATTCCAAGATATGACATGTTTAGATTTCTATTTGTAATAGAATTGTTAACTATGTCATTAGATAACTATATTTATAGTCTCACAGTAATTAGAAGTTAAAAGTTATAAGATGTTATCTATCTATAAATAGATAGAGAGTGTATCTCTCTAGATTGGATAATAACTTTGTTTTGGTAGATTCTAATGGATCGTGTGGGTGTAGATTAGTTAGGAGATATGCACGTGAGAATATAGAGGAAAACTAGCGAGTTTTTCTTACAGTTTTAAATATCTTAAGATTGTTAGGTGCACATAAATCGTTATACTTGCTTTTCACTGATAATAAAAGTATTCGAAGTTGGTCTTGTGATTTTTCCCTTATATGATTTTTCATGTTAAATACTTTATCTTTTTTTTTTATCATTTATATCTCTATTAATTGGTATCAGAATTTTTAACAAAGTTAAACAATCCCAACAGGTTAAAATTCTTCTTAACGTGCCTAATTGAAATATGTAAATTGACATGATTAGTCTAATATGACCCAATTGTCATGTGAAGAATGAACGAGACACCAACTGAGATAGTTTAATAGTCTATCTACAAAAGTCAATTCGGTGCTAAGTACCAAACGCCAAATTGGTGCTAAGTACCATCAAAGGTTTCTCTGTGTAAATCCAATGCATCCTTGTGAGGGCAACAATGTCTTTTTACGTTTTAATTTAATCAATTAATTTTTTGCACCAAAAAAACAAGATAGTCCACCTCGGAGAAAGTAAATTACAAGTGTCGTGATTATCTATCATTTTCTCTTCACGTGCAGTACAGTGCGAATCCAATATGATTTTCAAAGTCGCCGCGCGCGGAAGACACAAGATTCAAAATATTAGACAAAAATAAAATAATATTCCATGATATTTACCCCCACCTTTACCTATAGCGTTTTATATTTTTATATTTAAAAAATATACACATAAATTTCTTTCTTTTGTAAGTAAAAGTTAAAGTAATTTAAATTTATTTGATTAAAATAAAATGAATATTAATTATAAATAAAAAATTGATAAATTTAGTCATTAATATTAATAATTTTAGTGTATTTAATTTTTTTTATTTATTAGGTCTCCAATCTATAATAAATTGGTACATTTAATTCATCTCTTCAATAAATTTATTATTTAGACATGTCATTTTGTGATAGAAGGGACCAAATACGCATATTTATTATATATTGAGGATTTACTAAATAAAAATAATAATAAAAAAAAAAGAAAACCAATCACACTAATGATTAAAATATTGAGACCAAATATACTCTATTTTACTTTACTCTAATTTTAACATTCATGATTGTAATGTAGACAAATTATTACACTTACAATTAAAAATACTCATTATAAAATATTCACAATATTTTAATATATATATATATATATAATTAATGCATATTTTAACTAAAAATATTAAATACTTTTTAATTTTACTTTATTTTAGAAAATATAATTAATAAAAAATAACAAAATAAAATTATAAATTATTTTTGCATTCAATATGACCCAAATTCATTACTTTTAGTAGTAATAGGTGAAATTGGTAAGATCAGAGCAATCAATTCTTTTCAATTAATAAATAATAGTAATGAAATATAAATCAAAGAAATATTAAAAAAAATTAATAAATACTACATTGAATTCGTAAAACGACAGAAAAAAAAAAAAAAAAAAAAAAAAACAAAA
>JAXGGT010000123.1:11846-28065 GCA_035583425.1 Marsdenia floribunda | reverse complement strand
CTCCATGTATACTCCACCAATTCAACCTGTTGGTAGTGGAGCTTATGGCATCGTTTGGTAATTTTTTTGTATCCTGTTTTTTACTTTCCTTGTATGATGTGTAATGGAATTTATCGGAGAATTACGATTAACGTTGATCTGCATAATTAAGAGCTTAGTTTTTATTCTCTTGGGTGTTCTGTGTTTTAATCTCGTCTTGTCTATCTGAATTTATCGGCAGCTCTGCAACGAATTCTGAGACCCGGGAAGAGGTTGCAATCAAGAAGATTGGAAATGCTTTTGACAACAGAATAGATGCCAGAAGGACTCTTCGAGAAATCAAGCTCCTCACCCATATGGATCACGAGAATGTAATCGAACTCTTACCATTTTAAAAATTCTGAATTCATTCGTAATTCAAAAGCTGATTTGCTTAAACTTGTGAACTTTACTTTTTCTCAGTCAAGTCTCAGTTTCTCAAGTAATAAAGACAGATTTGCAACTGTCAGATGAAAGTCGAACTTCTGTATATTTGAGAAATTGGACTAATTTAGGGAAATGAAATACTACATTTTAAGATTCCTGATTAGATAGGCAGCATGCAAGGTTGTTGCTACTTCGTTTTTTAATCTAGTCAAGGGAAATGCATAATATGGCTACTTGATTCAGTGCATAGTTTGTGCAAAAAACTGAAGATGTTTTAGTTTATATTGTTCTGCAGATTATTAGAATTAAGGACATAATAAGGCCACCTAAGAAAGAAAAGTTCAAAGATGTGTATATCGTCTACGAGTTAATGGATACTGATCTGCATCAGATAATATGCTCTTCACAAAAACTCACTGAGGATCACTGTCAAGTGAGTTTAATGCTATCGATTCTCTCTTACTGTTTACGGTTTCCATTTTCTGCATTAAGTTCAATAACTCTGAGCTTTTTAAAAAGGAACAGATTTTTGGATGGTGGGCTGATCAATGTCTGATACTCATTCAATAAATCAGCTCGTATTCTTGCAACCTTTGGATTTGACATCCTGAGTTTTGTGCAAAACAAGTTTTAGAATGAATAATTGTATTCAGAGTTTGATATGCTTGCACTTTTGAAACCATTGTCAGCAGCGTGCCTTTTTCTTCATTCGAAGTTTGGAGTTATCTAGTTTTTAACCAAAGGGAAATTTTAGAAATTGTACATGACAATTGTGTTGCTGTATGTTCTGCAAACTTTTAAATATTTGATGTCCTAGTTTTAAATCCAGTTTGATGATTCTAGGTGATAATCAGTATCTATGTCTTGTTTTTGGCAGTATTTTCTTTATCAGCTATTAAGGGGACTGAAATACATACACTCAGCTAATGTTCTGCATCGGGATCTAAAGCCCAGCAACTTGCTCCTTAATGCAAATTGTGACCTTAAGATTTGTGACTTTGGCCTTGCAAGGACCACATCAGAGTCGGATTATATGACAGAATATGTTGTAACTCGATGGTATCGAGCTCCTGAGTTGTTGCTCAACTGTTCAGAATATACAGCAGCTATTGATATTTGGTCAGTTGGATGTATTTTGATGGAGATCTTTAAAAGAGAACCTCTTTTTCCTGGTAGAGACTATGTTCAGCAACTGGGGCTTATAATAGAGGTTATATTCTTTGTCATTCTGTACTCTTTTTTGATTGTTTATGCTTGTGCATGAAATCCTCCTGTTATCTTGACATCAATTTGTATGTGGAGTTACAGCTATTAGGCTCTCCAGATGATTCTGATCTTGGATTTCTTCGGAATGATAATGCCAAGAAGTACGTCAAACGACTTCCTACTGTTCCCAAACAATCATTTTCTGAGATGTTTCCAGATGCATCTCCTGTTGCCATTGATCTGGCAGAAAGAATGCTGGTTTTCGACCCAGCTAAACGCATATCAGGTGTGCCTCTCTAGTGAACTAAAAATGCAAACTTTCTGAAATCTAAACACAAGTGAACTTTCTCGTGCCAAATAAATTGACCTTTTTCCATGTGATATTTGTGAAGTTGAGGAAGCACTGAACCATCCATTTCTGTCATGTCTCCATGAGATCAATGAGGAACCTACCTGTTCATCCCCATTCGTATTTGATTTCGAACAGGAATCTTTGACTGAGGAAGAGATAAAGGATCTCATCTGGAAGGAGGCTTTAAAGTTCAACCCAGATAAGATGGCATGATGCATATCACACCATTACACCTTTCATTTTGTGATTGCTTCCCTGATTTTTTGAGTGGGCTTGTAAGTTTTAAATATATATATATATATATGATAGAAAATCATACATAAGTCTGGGTGCATAGTGAGTACAGCAGCTCCTCACCTTATACCAAATTGGTGACGATGAGAAATCTTCTATGTATTTGTTTGTGTGTGCAAGAATGTATTGTAATACCAAGGTCAGTTATGGCGTTTGATCCAAGTCACCATATCCTTTTATTTTCATCTAATATGTCACACGGTATTTAAAATTTTGATATAAATCAAAACATAAAAGAAATATTACTAGAAATGTTATAAAATTTGGTATAAATAGGCTAAAAATTGAGTAAAATAATGTAATAAATAAATTCAGATAATATTAAGGTTATATACTAATGTTATCAAAATATTTAGATTTTTTATATAAAATATTTTCCCCCCTCTTTTTTTTTTTGAAAAAAAAAAATTAGTGTGCTTGCAAATTAAACAGTAGGATAGAGGCGAGAGTGCCTCAGAAAAAAAAAAAATAGTGGGAAGAAATTGTCTATCGAGCTTTTAGTATTTTTTTTGAAAGTTCCAATTTAACCCTTAGTTTTTAATTTTTTTATGAATTAATATTTTAATCTAAATTTCTTATAAAACGTTGCAGTTTCAAAATTTCCATCAATTTACATAGAATTTATTGAAAAAAAAAAAAAAAAAGGAAGATAATAATTGCAGCAAGAAAAGAGTGCGGATTTAAATGTTTAAAAATTGAAGGGTTTGAATGAAAATTTTGTATTTTTTTATTTAGGGACTAAGTTGCATTTAACCCAATATAATACTGCAAAATTCGGGACGATATGCAAACTCAAGAGGGGTAAATTGGTAAAAGTACCACGCCGTAGAATGCTGTCGGAAATGGTCAATAGAAGGATGATTAAAACGGCGTTCACTAGATCACCATCATCATCTAGTTCTCAGGGGCTCACCTTAGTGATCGTTTGCCGCGGATTGGTCACCGGAAAATGAGGCACCTTCTTCACCTCTTGTCGAAGAGAGCTTCTCTCTCATCTCCACACCGACATTCCCGGCGGCGTCTTCATTCCCTCCTGCAACCGGCGTAACTATATTCCCCGCCTTTTCCTTTACTATTTACTTCACTTCTCATTTGTAGTGTTGAGCTGAGTGAATTTCACACTATTTGATTTTTTTTTTTTTTTTTTGTAGCACGTTTGGCATTGCCTTTGATATTGATGGCGTGATTCTCCTTGGCAACAATCCAATTGGTGGCTCTCCTCAAGGTCTCAAACGTCTCTACGATGACACAGGTCAGTAAACCAATCAATTGATTACAATATCCATAAATTTCAGAAATTTTATGGCACAAACTTAAATGTTTCGTATTATGAACTAACTGTTGCAAAATTATGTGAATTGTTGTTGCCATCTCATTCTATTTAGTTGATTGTGTATTGCATTGATCCTATGCATTTTAACCTTGGGATATCTACACATGTAGTAGATTTTAACTATATTTGTCTTTTTCATTTCTTTGTCTGTCAGGCGCTTTGAGAATTCCTTATGTTTTCCTGACAAATGGTGAGTCTTCCATAAGATTTTTATTTTTTTATTTTTAATTTTGTAATGAATAAGTATCCTTTAACAGTTTATTTGGCGTTGGATTTCTATCTTCTAAATGTTTTTCATACCTTATGATGCTATATGCACTAGTGACCTCTAGATATGGGCACTTACTGATTCATCATTATGACAGGAGGTGGTGTTCCTGAATCAAAAAGAGCTAGTGAGTTAACCAAACGGTTGGGTGTCAATATTTCAGCCTTGCAGGTTTGCATCTAATATGATGCAGATTTTGGAGTGCTCTTCTTATCTTGATTATTCCTCTCCAGCTGTTGTGTGCTAGAAGTTGTTAGTCCCTTGTTTGAACTGTTTGCATCTTTTTGTGTTAAAAGTTCTTCGGATCATGTGACTGCCAGGTAATTCAAGGACATACACCTTTCAGAGAGCTGGCTCAGAGGTATGCATCTGAACTAAATTATGATTAATTATGGGATATTAAGTAAAAAGTTGAAGCGGATGATTTGTCAGAGTTAGATTTAGGTTCCACTTTTTAGATGATGAAGATGCCATTAACTACACATTTGATTTTCAGGCCAGTAGAGAAAACTGCTCGGATGGCTATAAATTAGCTTGAGTAATATAGTGTATGAATGACTGTAGTCACATTCTTATATGATAGAGATATCTTTCTAGATACGAAAATAGCTTTATTTTAATTATCAAAATTGTTTATGATTATTGCTTTGCCACCATTCGCCCTTTCATCTGATCTTTCTTTAGGCAAAACAGCTGCTCTTAGGTACTTTTGTTTCTTATTTTAAGATTCTTCCATGTAAGGTTTCATATTAGAGTATTTGTGCAGATTTGGGAATCAGCTTGTTGTTGCTGTTGGGAAAGGAGAACCTGCTGCAGTTATTTCTGGATATGGGTTTAAGTAAGGAGTTTACTGGACTGCCTAGCCTTTTCTGTGATCTATGTAAACTTAGCTTCCATTCTTTATTTGATTCTGTTTTGGGCATTTCTCATCTGCTTATTCATCTTCTTTCCAGAAATGTTATTTCAATGGATGATTATGCTTCTTGCTTTGAGAACATAGATCCCTTGGCTCAATATAAAAATTGGAAGAAACAGGCTATCAATCCTGAAATGCCTCTCAGAACTGATCTGGTCTCTGAGAGAGTTCAGGCAGTCTTCATTGTTAGTGATCCTGTTGACTGGGGCAGGGACATCCAGGTCTGTCTCTCTCTCTCTCTCTTTCAATTAATCTGTTATGTTGTTCTATTTTATTTGCACAGTTTTGTGTTGCATATGCCTCTAGCTACCGTGATTGAGTATTTGGACAAGGAGGACAAAGTTTAGGGCATCTGGCTTTTCTACTTGCTATATTTGGCTATTATAGTACGTGAAAGGAAAATAATGAAGACTGTAGTTGACCTAGTATACTGGAATCAAGTGTGCCATGTGATAAAAAAACAAATTTAATTTATCAGGTGCTGAAAACATCTGATTCTATCTAATTGGGATGCTAGGGACTTTGATATATCTCTGGGCAGGTCTAGTTCAGACACATTTAAAGGGAATTAATTTCTATCATTATGAAGCCATGAATTTATTCAATAAATGAGTGCAATGCCAAGAATAGTACAAAAGCAATTTTTTTAACTCATTAAGAGTTGCAACTATTCATCATGGTTGGATTGTTTGCCCCACTTATATTCATGGGTACTTACACTTTTGGATTACTTTTCTAGATTACACTCTATGGTATCGTGGATATAGAAAATGTATGAACATGAAATTCTTGAATTCTTGGTATACATCTGTTGCTTGATATATATCTGTTCTGCCTTCACATTCTACTTCTTGTTGTATATACACATCTTTTCTTTTGCTATGTTATGCTCGTGGGTGGATTTAAACATAGAGGTTCACAGAATGATTTGCTTTTGGTACATTCACTTGATTGGATGTATAAAATATTTTTTATTGAACCCCATGGTCAAACCAAATGGCTTTGCCACTTTAGTTCGGAACTTTTGAGAACATTGACAATGGTCCGAATTATTTTCTTCCCTTTGTTGCATGGAACTCCCATGTCGTAATAGATTCGTTGTTCCATCCTGGTAAATGCTTGCACTATATTGGCCTTGTATTTTATTTGAAGGTACTTTAAGTCTGAACTCTGAGAGTTGAACTGCCAACTTTAGGTTCTCTGTGACATTTTAAGAACTGGAGGTCTTCCTGGAAGAGAAATTGCACATCAACCACCTATATTTTTCGCAAATGATGATCTTGCATATCAGGTTTACTCTTATTCTAACAGTTCTCACTAGTTACTGTTAAATGCATTAACAGAGTTTGAGAGTTTGCTGATTGAAATATCACATAAGATAGGCCCTGTTTCCTGCTGAACGTCTGGGCATGGGTGCTTTCAGAATTGCTTTGGAATCTATCTTCAATAGGTGTGGATTTCTCAGTATATCTTTCTAGCGTGTCTGTAATATGCAATGCATTCAAATTGTCACAGGTGTGGATTTGTAAATCCATTGGCCTCAAACTTCAGCATAATCTATTTGAACCTTATATTACAAAATTAAACATCAAAAGTTGATTGTTAAACTAATGAGAATCTCCCAGGAGCTTGACTTTAGTTAGTCTAGCCGTATCTCCCTGCTGGCTATGCATTTAGATTTTCAGGTTTGGAAGCATTCCATGTCATTCCATGGTCAATAGAGTGAAGCACTATGGAAGGTTTTCTTGTAGTAACTGCTATCGTTTATGAAGACATGTTCCTTTCTGCAGAATTCACCCCAAAGCTATGGAGTACACATCTTATGGGAAACCAAATCCTCTCGTATTTAAGAATGCTGAAAACGTCTTGATGAAAGTTTTATCATCATCTTACTGTAACAATCCTACAAATGATGTAGTAAGGCAGCCTTTCAAAACCCTGTACATGGTAGGAGACAATCCTTCAGTTGATATCAAAGGAGCTCGGCAGGTTTATTCTTTCTGGATGCTTTGCCAATTATATCTCTCTCATGAACACTTGGATAAGCAAAGTGTTCCATTTTGAATATTTCAGGCAGGGCATCCTTGGTATTCAATCTTAACAAGATCAGGGGTTTTTAAAGGGAAGGAAAATCATGCTGATTACCCTGCAGACCTGGTAGGTGGATGCATATGAGCAAAATGTCATGATTTTTTGCTGTGTATGAACATAAAAAAGAAATAAAATGAAACTGATTGCATCTGTTCCAACTCACATTGCATAAGCAGGCAGTTTCTCTGGTTATTTATGTGATTTCTATTAACTCGACTCAGAGAGACCCTATAGAATAAAATGAAATTTGACTTTGTTATTTGCTTTAAACTTCAATATCAACTTAAGGTTATACACTTTTCCCTTATAACTTCTGCAGGTGGTTGACACTGTTGAGGAGGCAGTAGACTACATATTGAAGGAAGAGCTCAGCTCCTAAAGTTCACCTCGATTTATCAGGTTTTTTTTTTTTATTTTATTTTTGGTTGTTTGTGTGTCATCTTGAAGCTATCCTTATCATTCAGAGACTACAGAATAGGGCAATGCATGCGAGAAATATCTGACGCTTCAGTTTTGCCAATTAAATCTGGTCATTGATACAAATCATTTGCTAAATTTTATTTTATTTTTTTATTATTTGTACCAAAAGTTGTCCCAAAAGAGACAAAAATGCTAGGAAAAAGAGGATTATCAAGAATGAGACCCTTTTTCCATGGATTGGACACTTGCCTGGAGGAAATTTGTGCAAAATGTACCAATTTATTTTCTGAATTAAAATACTGTGGATTTAATTCATACGTTTACGTTTTACATCAGTCTCGGATTCAGCAGCAACAACTGCAGTAGGACAGTCTGTTCTGGATGGAACATGGGGATACTATTAACACTAAAGGCTCAAGAGGTAGATCATCCTATAGAACCCGCAAAAAGCTAGGAACAGTGAGATTCAAAGCCACAATCAGAGTTAACTATAATGTAAAACAAGTACATTATTTGAATTGCTTCGTTTTCTGTAGTGATCAAGATATTTTAGAACCAACTAAACACCCTCACTATAGATTTGCACATAATCAAAGAGTATAACATGTTGCACTGAAAATTTTACAGTCATTGCATTAGAAGAACTATCCCCCTGGCCCCCTTTTTCAAGCAGTTATGATTAGAATTTAATCACTTGCTTTGGTTGACTTCCCAGCTTTCCAAGTGCCTTGTCAAGAGCAGTAAGAAAATCATTGAAAGGGGCAAGCTCCATCCTGCACATAAGACACGTGCAAAGCTATAAGCTAAGAAGAATATATGTACCAGTTGTAAGATCCCACATTAGCCAAGAGAAAGCAACACATATATGCAATGGCACATTTTTTATGTAGTGTGACAAATTTTGTAAAATTAGGTTAAATATTTAATGTGTTACATAGGATGATATATGGGAATACACAGAGGATCTTAGTGGTACGCCAGGAGCCCCTTGATAATCCAATTGGAGGAGTCGAATCAAATTAGCCAAGGTGGGAAAATATTAACTAGTCAAACACTCTCTTGGAAATATTTGTAACAAGAGAGTTAATTTGGAATGCTTCTACTATGCAGCAGAGGACACTTGTAAATTCATGCATAGTTCAGTAGAAAGAATAAGTATTACCTCAAAAATCTTGTAAAGAAACACAGTGCTGTAGGGAAGGATCCCCAAGAGGGGGAAAAAACTAAATCATATACAAATAATAAAATGGACCAACTTCATCATCTTCCTTATATGTACATGCATGCATGCGCCTACATACACAAACAGAGAGAGAGAGAGAGAGATTACATACTCATACTTTAGTTTCCCCTCACGAGCTAGGCCTAAGAGTTGATCTATAGAGATTCGGCAATCATTTACTTTGTCTGAACTAATCAATTTTTGCAACCAGAATCCTCTTAAGGAAAGGTCCTAGAAACACAGGTGAAATATCAAGAGAGAGGCATAATACATCAATAAAAACATGACCTGTTGCCTAATACAAACTCAACAATGCATAGTGAAAGAAGGTGCCATGATTACCAGCAACTTTCAGTTATTAATGGTCAAAGAAAGCAAAAACATAATGATATTACCTTAAAAATGAAAGCTGAAGTTGGCACTGTTATTGGTTTCTTTGACATTCCCCCATACGTAACCATGGTTCCACCTTGTCTAGAGAAGAGATTAATTTGCAGCTGAATTGTGGACATCAAAACAAATAAAAGCAATTCCATGTCTCACCTCAGGAACTTCAGAATAAAAGAAGCAGCATCTCCTCCGACACAGTTAAATCCTAATGCAGGTTCAGGTATATTGGCCTAAAGAATAAGAGAGATAAAAAAGAATCTACCGAGTAGAAATATCCATACAGCAGTCCAGGAAATAGTAAATTTTCATGGCATTCGGTATGAAATATCCAAATCAATAGAAGACCATCGACTCCAACACAGGATAGTACAGGTAAAAAAAGCTCTAAAGATGAAGCGAACACATCCCTCCCAACACTATAAAATAACAATGAGTTGATGGTAGTACCAGAAGGCCTTTAACATTTTTCACTTTCAGCTGGCTCTCAGTATACACTTCATCAGCACCCAGTTTCTTGAGCTTTTCTTTTGCTTCATCCGATCCTGACCTGTAACAAGTGAATGGCAGCAAGTAAAGTGACTGTTTTAAAAATACACGTTATGTGGAAGCAAGATGTCTGGATTTAGCCAACAATCTTAGTGCGGTAGTTGCTCTCTTGGAATGATAAAAAATGTGTGAACATAAATTAAGAAAAGCCACTAGTTTCAAGAAAGTAATATCAAAGTTCAGATATAAGCATCAAGAAGAAAACTTCAACAAGATTAATATGCAACTTTTTGATGTAAAATTCTAATTTTGGGAAAGGAAGATCTAATATGATGAAACCTAGTGTAATGGATGACTTTCATGAAAAAATAAGCCCAAAAAAATGCTCTTGAACACTTGAATAATTAAGTGGATAGTTGGAAATATTCTTCAACAAAGTAAAAAGGGGTTAATCATCCAAAGACCACCTGTCCCTTATGATATTAATGCTATGAATGCCTCGATCCCGAGCAAGCTGAATGATACACTGCCCAACAATGCTTGTGGCACCGTTCTGAACAATTGAATCCCCTGGCAATGTGCAGATCAATCAGGCATATAGAGTTCCATAACTGTATCAGAAAACTAGAGAGTTGGGCAGTACCTGATTTTAAATGAACAAAGTCATCCAGCATTCTAAGTGCAGTCAGAGGATTAACAATAACAGTAGCGGCATATTCAATTGGAGTACTCTTATCAATTTTGTGCCAGACACTTTTCTCTTTTACAACATACGTCTGCCATGTTCCTAACCAGAAAGATGTGCAGGAGTCAATGGTGGATCACTGAAAGTCTATCATAAAGCAATAACATAATTTAATCCTGAATGTACACACAAGTATAACATCCAAATTGATCTCTATATTGAAACACAGAAAAAATAGAGAGGGAGTTGCATCAATATTTTGGATTGTATGGGGCTCAGTAGACTAGATATTTTGAGAGGCTGTAAAAAGCACCATCAATTTACATTACATAATACTAAAACGCAAGATCAAATTAACACAATTTGAGTATGACAGAATGAGCAAACAGGAACAGGAAGAATGAATGCAAAGGAGTACAGTAATGAATTTTAACATGGAAAAATCAAGACGAGCAAATATTATCTTACCTGAAGAAGGAGGAAAAGGAATGACCCAGTCACCTGGAGTGATACCCTTAACTGCAGGGCCAACAGAATGTACTTCGCCTACTCCTTCGTAACCACCAACTGCCGGCACAGGTGGCCTAACAGGATATACTCCTGCAGTTGAAATTTCCTTTTTCGTTTACCTCATAAATCTTCTTTCAAATGTACTCAGGGCCAGGGGAACGGCCTAAAAGGAAGATAAGATTAAAACATGATATATTTGCATTTCCAACTTATTAAATAATATTCGGCAGTATTTTTTCGTTTTTTTCTTCTTCTTTTCATATACTTGGAATAAAAAAAAAAACTTCAGAACCTCAATAATTTATTGTCAGCAACAAAATGTAGCTTTTCTTTCACCCCATTCATGCAACAAGAGATAAACGACTTCAGTTATGCTGTAATTTCGACAATAGCCTCTTCTTCACTAAATATCTTGCAAATCGCAAACCATTTCTAGTTAAAGAGAATGTTAATCAATAAAATAGGAAGGAAAAGGAGACCTTCAATCCTGTTGATGTCAGAAGGATTGATAGGAGAAGCAAGCATTCTAACGCATACATCATTCTCCTTAATTTCCACCGGTGGAAGATCTTTAATTTTTACGACTGTATCGGGAGGACCTTGCTCATCGTAGACGACCGCAGTGGACGGCGGGGACATGGCGGCAGCAGAGGAAGCTCGCACGAAGGACAAAATTGAAGTGCCGCGACCCAACAGCCGCGGGGGCGGAGACGCCGCCAATGGTATCGCTTGGCGAACCAAGGTTCTCACGGTTAGAAGTCTCAGCGTCGCCATGATCGTTCCTCCAGCTACAGCAGAGATAGTGAGGGCTAGAGAAGTTTCAGGCAACTGTGAAATTATTGTTTGTTTCTGTAAACGCATTTTCGAGGTGCGTTGCTAAATTTTGGGTCACCTCAGTTTTGGGCTTAAAGAAGTCTAATTGTTGGCTACTTTTATTAGGCTGGCCTTGATGAATTAGTTAATTGGGCTTGAAGATCTCAAAACTTAGCCCCTTCCCATGTTTTCTGGCAAATTTGGAAGTATAAGATGAACTACTTTTCTTTAGTGCAAGAGTATCTTCAACTAATAACCCACTAATCCAAGTGAAAGGAGTTAACTCTTTAAATAAGGTTTCGAGTTCAAATTTTATATATGAAGAAATGAGTGTTAGAAAAAATTCTCTCAAAAAAAAAAGTTCAACGTAACTCGATTCTAAATTAGTCGAAGTTCAAAGTGACTATCGTTTACCGTTTAAGTCACGTTCATAATTAAGTCTTTCTTATAAGGTAAATTTTGATCTCAAGTTTTAAGCAAATATATATATGATGAGTGCAATTTTGAAATCGTAAATTTACCTAAGTCAAGAGATTTTCTTACCAATTCACTTAAGTCTTATGACTATAAAAATGTGCTATTTAATTCGATTCCTCCCTGCTCTATTAGAAGATCCTAATATATGAGAATAAGATAATAATGCGTGATGTAATTTTATTTTTATTTAATTTGATAAATAAAAAATTTTAAGTTGGATTCACATTAAAAACAATTTTATATAATATTTCAATAGTCTTAAAAGTTTTTTTTTTTTTTTTTTTGGTGAATCTCTCAATTAAGATATCAAATTATTAAAAATATATATTGATCCATCATACGTAGATATGTACATACATAATTATATATATATATATATGTAAGACCGTTTTTATTGGAAAAAAAAAAAAAAAAGAATATTGTAATTCTAAAATTGTTATCATAGATACAAAATTTAGAAAAATTTCCGCTTCAATCCCTTAACTATTTACATTTCTTCGGGTTGATTCTAAAATTTTAATTTTATACAAATTAATTCTTTATTTATTTTTAATTTTCAAATTGATCCTCCTAACTAAAATTTAGTCACTTTACTGTCATATCCATTAAATTAAAATGATATTTTGGTCATTTTATGTTTAAATAAAAAAAAAATAGAATAGATATAATATTTTGGCTAAAATACTCACTTTTTTCAAGAAAGATGAAAGAGATAAAGAATAAATTTAATACATCTATTTCACTTTTTTTGTTCTGTTATGAAATGATCAAAATATTATTTTAATTTAATGGGTATGTCTGTAAAGTAACCAAATCCTAAACTCTAAACCCAGTCGAAATAACTAATTTAAAAATTAAAAAAATATAAAACATTAATTCATATGAAATTAAAGTTTTAAAATCAGTAAAAAAAAAAAAAAAAAATGTAAATAGTTAAAAGATTGAATAGGAGAATTCTCCAACAAAATCTAAAGGCGTGGAGATTACTAACAAGTTGATCCCAATCGTCGGTGGAAAAAATTCAAAATTTCTTTCACTGTTTATTAATAGGGAAATAGTCCAAGTCTGTCGCAGCAACAAGGAAAGAAAGGCCAGAAAAGAATTCCACTCGCGACTTTAGCAGCAATGGCTGCCAGTACGTGTTTGTTGTCTGCCTACAATTTCTCGACTGGTAAAAAAAAACGTGTTTTTTTTCTCTCACTTTACACACACTTCTCTGCATGGGTGTGACTAGGGTTAGATTATGAGGTTCACCAAACGGCTAACTAAAGAAAGACCAAATTGGGCCCTGCGGGCGTAGCTTAAGTTGATACTCGAGCAGCAGATTGCAACTCAAAGATGCAGAATCGAGTCCTGACAGTCGCAATGTGAGATTTTCACTCCCTTGTGGGCACCGGGCCTTATCCTTTTGCCTAGGAGGCTGCTAGGTACCCTGATTTGCATCCTCCACTAAATTTGGGGTGGGGTGTGGAGGCTCTCAGGGCGTGGATTATCGCCTTTTGCAACTCCAAGAAAGACCAAATTGGACAAAGAGTTTACAATTCAATTATCCACTTCACCTATTAATATAAATAATATTAATAAAAACACATGTAATTAAGGTTACAATTCTTGAGAATAAAGTAATAATTGAATAATATAATTTTTTTTTATTTACTTTAAAAAAAAATGAATTATCGAGATATATTTATTAAGACATTTTAAAATTATAAGTTTTAAAAGTTTTTTATTATTCACGTATGTAAAAATATTTTTAAAAATAAATATTTAGATAACTAAAAATATCTTTAAAAAAAAAAATTAATTTGAAAATAATTTAAAGATTTCTATTTTATTTATACATAAAATTCGCTTTGAGGTTATTGAGGTGACTAGAGTTAAGATTATTATATTTGAGTTGATTAGACATTTATATCAAGTGCATCAAAGCAATAAATGTTCAATACATACTCTATTAAAGCAGTTACAAGCGTACCAATAGCCTTTTTTTTTTTTTTTTTTTCTTGTAGTGATTTAGGTATCTCTATTTGATTTGTCAAGTAATGGTTTTGCATTCGAATCTCAAGAACGACCTTGTGTCACGTTTCAATCATGTGTTGCAATCTCGGAGACTTTTCCATGAATTTCTCCCAAAGTAATCGATAAGAATATCGTGTCACTTAGAAAAAGATTACAACTTCAAAACTTGGTCATATAAAAATTGTGCTCATGTGTATATATATATATATATATATATATAATTATAAGATTTTTTTTTGTCTTTAACATTAAACGAATTCATGATTTTTTATAATTATAGATGAAACTGTTACCACCAAAACGTAATGAGAAAACTTATCAAATTATGTGTGTTTAGATAATGAAAAGTTAACTTAAAATTTAATAAGGAGTATCAATAGGTATAAATGAAAATATTATACATAAATAAAAAATAATAAGAAGATATTAATATCCAAAAAATTAAATAATAATAATAAAAAAATAAAAGTTCTTTTAGGTTACACTTCAAACCATATCTATAAATATCATTGTGGAAATTCACAGATTAAAAAAAAAATTGTTGTCTAGAAAGCTAATTAAATCGTAGCAAAAAAGGTTTAAGTTTTAAGTCTAATTTGTCATTCTCATTTGCAACTTGTCCTTTACGACAGGCTAAAACCTTGATTTAAGATTTTCTAATTATCAATATATATATATATATATATATATATATATATATATAGTTACACGTGTCCACTTATTTGTCACCTTATTACTAGTTAATAAGATTCTATAAATCCACGTACTTTTTGTTTAATATTTATTTTAATATATAGAGTACTTTGAGAAGTTGAGAAACTATTATAGATTAGGTTGTTCTTTATCTTGTCTTAAAATAAATTGACACATATTATTTATTTATTTTATAACTTAATAGAAGTCAAACTAATGGAATTATCACATTGTTCTCACATGTTAAAGATTTATAAAAAAAGAAATAGTGAATTTAATTTCCAATTTTTTTAATTATTGGTGCAATTATTTATTTATTTATTTAATTTGTGACATTTTTACTTCTGTCGTATTTTGAACTCATGGCCTCTCGGATCGTAAGTGAGACTGCTACCAACTGAGTCATACTTTCTTGACAAGGGAAAGATAACTACACTGGGTTCGTGAGCCCATGACGTAATTTTGCCATGTTAATGTCTACAGTCAACTACTTACAGTTGTTCTAATTATATCAAAATGATATTTTGAATTGACGATGAATATTTTAGGTTTATATAAAATTAAAAGTATCATACAAACTATGTCTTATTTATGACATTTATTATCCCTATAATTTAAATTCATCACTTATAAATTATACTCGAAATTTGTCAATTTGTCACTCATGAGATTGGGAGTTCGAATCCCACTTGTGGGAACGGAATACATCTCATAGCTAGTTATTTATTTTTAATAGGAAAGCACTTGTAGCGAAAGATATTAGTCGATAGTGGATACCCGTAGTTAATTTTTTTTTTTTTTGAAAAAAAAAAAAATCTGCCAACTTGTCACCTAATCAACAATTAGTGGAATTAATTAACTAATTAATATTCTTAAGTGTCTTTTTCAAAGAAAATACTAACTTTAGTAGTTTACCACCGTTTCTTTCGGTGCCAAAAAATGAGTCATCAGGTGTCAAAATAATATACTATCAATAATACTGCTAATAATAATAAATGGTACAAGTACTGGGTACCATTGCATTATACATATATGTGTGTGTTGTGTTCATCCAAATTGTAGGGTATATTGGGCATTACAGAATATTATATATGTATATATAATATAGTTTATATATTAGGAGAATGGAATTTGTAATTATTTATTCTTGATTGATCTTTTAAAAAAAAAAAAAAAAAAATACAACTGGTCAAAGTATCATTGGTGAGATTTTGCCTATAATGTTTTTCCTAATTATTGGGACTTTCTAGATCTTTCAGACAAATAAGAAGAATGTTTTTTTATTTTTTTTTATTTTTTTTATTTTTTTTTAAATTTAGTCAGTTTAATTTATATTTTATTAATTTTATTAATTATAATTTTATATTATTTTTAAATAATTATTTTAATCATATTTTTATTAATTTTTTATTAAATTAGAATTTTAAAAATAATTTATATTTATTCTAATTTGATTCAACAAATTAAATGTTATAAAAAAAAAAAAATTGACACTTATCATAAAATTCTAACATACTAAAAAAAATTTAATTAAAATATAATAAGTAAAGATTAAAACAGACACATAACACGAAAAAAATTCATATCTTAAAAATTAATAAAATAATAACTTAAATAACTAATATCCCTTAAAAAAAAA
>JAXGGT010000122.1:3740-20334 GCA_035583425.1 Marsdenia floribunda | reverse complement strand
AAGAATAGAGGTTACAACCCGTATCATGTGACACATTTTAGTCTAGCAAATGTCAAATAGCCAGTGTGACCTCTCCCCTCGCTAGAGGGTCTTGCCAGGACCGAGAGAGTAGAGCCCTCCTGTTCATTGCTTCCCCCAGTGAAATGTTTCCTCTTCTTGCGCGAGCCAAGAAAGCTACCTCCATGACTTTGCCAATTCTCCAACCTTTCTTCTCGAACTTCATATGACCGCAGAAGTACTTCAAATGTTCTTATATCTGCCAAACGCCAGCACGTGAAAATTAGTATACATGCATAAAGGGACAATCGTCTGACCTACAAAGATCATTAGTTAATCACAACCATCATGTGACTGTACCAGTAAAACATGATTTTAATGTTTCACATGATCGTTGTACTTGTTCGATGCATGGTGAAAAGGAACACAAGACCCCATCTTGTTTCAAAATTTTCCCAGCAGAAGGAATGGCAAGCCAAGGTTGAGGCAGATCAAGAAAGACAGAATCAGCAAGTCCAGAAAATTCATCAGGAAACCCTTCACCTTGAATATCTTTCACACCCACAGTGATTAGACTACTCAACCCTGTTCTCTCAAAATCATCTCTGTTCCAAAATTGTGTCAACTAGTTTAAGATTTTGCAGAATCACAAAATCATTTTCACATCAAGTTAGCAGTGTAATTAAATTAGATTTGCATTAAAGGACTTAAATTGAGTGTTAAAAGTGAAATATACAATTGAAAAACACAGGAAAACTATCACCTGTGTCACAGAAATTAATTCAAATCCATTCCTCAAACAAATGCTTTGATAAAAGAGTTTCAAAATTACAAGACAAGGATCTGATCAGAGAACAGAAATATGTACAGCGCCTAAAATAACTTATAATACTAAATGTTCAGAAATGCGACAAATAACTTACCTAGCTGAAGCTGCCCTTTGTTCATGAAAATCAAATGTGTAGACATGGCCAGAGGGTGCTACAGCTCCAGCAAGTGAGGTAGTTAAAGATCCACTTCCTGTACCGGACTCAAAAACCAGACAACCTGGTACAATTTCCAAATACATAATCACAAAGCTAATATCAGCAATATAAAGAATCTGGGTTCTGTGGCTTAAAACTAATGTCCACAGCTCTGGAGTTGGAGCTAATAAGTATACAAATCCACCCTTATTGCTGAAAACTTTGGAACCAAAGGGTTTGCCCATCCAGTCTAAATGTTTAAATACCCCAAAACGGTTCTGAAGAATCCCATTCTCACAAACTTTCACAGCCTTCATGTTATCATGTCTTTCATAAACAATAACCAAATCACCATCACTAATGCAACGATCAAATGACAATTTATTCATTGGTTCAACTGCCAGTATCAAAAACTCCCACTCATTAACTGTAAAAAAGCTTCAACTTATCTATAAAACGAATAAAGAAAAAATACACATTAGCCCCAAATTTCCAGTATCAAAAGCAATAATACGCATCTGACAAACATTAGGAGTACAGAAACCATCATTGCAGAGAAACACCAAGAAAGAGCTACGTTCATTATCAGGATTCAGGAAGGAGTGCAATTCAAGCTAATTTAATTGAGGTTTCACCAAACACAATCAAAGAGGCGGCAGGAAATTAAACGGTTTACCACCCCTCTCATTCAGTACCACAAAATTTTCCATTGACTTTTCCCCTAATCGTTTAGCAGAAAAACAGAAAAAGTCTTCTCACCAGACATAAAAGAATAACTCATATAACTTAAACATGTTTATTTACAGCAGACTTTCGGAACCCATCAAACACTACGTAATATTTTCATTCTTCAAAGGTCCAAAATCATCAAAAAAATTTTTTAATACTTTCAAAAGAAACGAACTAAGAAAGAAAAAAGGTTCAGTAACCACTTCTAATGCTAACTTGAAATTTAACGAGAAAAATTCCCATACTGAAATTACTCCCCAAATCCTTTTCCTTTTTTTTTTTTTTTCAGAAAATTCCATACGTGGCGAGCAAAGTATACATTTTTATTTTTCAACAAAAATGTTAAGCTCATTTTCAAATCCCACAAAATTTTGGTTCACAATAATTTGCAGGAGGACTCCAAGAACATGAACAAGTCCTTCCACACCGAAGGAGAAAAGTCCTTATACTAAAGGCACTTAGATCGAGTGAGGGCTCAAGCAGTTTTAAAAGTGGAAAAAAAAAAAAAAAAAAAATTGTAATACACACCTTGGAATTGTTAGGGTTTTGCAGAGCCGCTTAGGGTACAGTGTTTTCGAAGAGGAGCAGCGAAAACTTAGAGAAACCTTAAAATAGTGGGTTGCTGGATCCGCATTTCTCAGAGAAAAAAACATAGTCATTTTAATTTCGGTAAACCATATGATTAGTACACGAACTTTTCTCAAATTCAGGTTTTGTACTTGTTTTTCGTTTAACTTTTGCACATAAACTTTTAAACATTCAAAATTTGCTATTCCGTCAATAAAATCTTTTAATGACTCACTTTCCATCTAATTTTTGAGTGAGTCCTAATTTTTTCAAGGGCAAAAATGGAAAAATAAGGAACTATTTTAGTGAGTAGCCCTACACCACCGTTACTATCGGCGAGGAAGCTGGTGCCCCTATAGAGGAATGGGTGGCTGAAATGCAAGATATCCCTCCCGGCTTATAGTTGAATTAGGTAATGCCAAGAAATTTAATCTTAGGTTGGAAGATTGGGAGAGTTTGTTGTCTGAATTTGCAGGTCAGGAGCCATCTCTCCTTCGCTGGATTTCTGGCGATGCCGAAGATTCATCCATGAAAATGAAGCAACTATTACACAGGGTGAACTCAACTGAGATTGGAGATAATGTGGGTTATGTTGGAGTTGATCAAAGCTCTTGATTTGAGGCTTTGGCTGCAGGTGAGTCTGCTAGTGTTGGTGATATATTGACAATGATATATTGACAAGTCTAAATACTTTTGCTTTGGACTTTTCGACTTTGAATTTTCTCTGGCTAGCAACAATGGGAAGTTAAACTGTGTTTCGAATTCTCTGGGTAGCAAATAGTTCCTTTTTTATTTATTTTTAGTGTGGAAATATTTCAAGTTGTTCATTGTTGAAACTTTTGGTGAAATGGGTTGATTTATAAGGCCATCGAGTTGATTCTTGGCCGGAAATTTCTCCTATGCGCAAGGGATATCAACGATTTGAAAATTTTAGAAAGTTTGTGTCTCTTCGCTGTTATTCAAGAAGAAGAAGAAGAAGAAGGAGTGAGTGGCGACGATGACGAACAACACAGAAAGATGAAGAAGAAGAAACCCTAATCTTTAAAGTTTTAAAATTTTAATAATAATCCATAACTTTTTAATTCTTAAAATTAAATCCTTTGAAAAGTTTAAAACTATCCTAATTACTAAAATACCCATAAAAAAGTCATGTGCAAATCACATGACTAACAGAAGTTGACATTTAACAGATTTTTTTGACGAAATGACAAACTTGGGACGTTTTAAAAGTTTGTATGCAAAAGTTGGACGAAAAAAAGTTTGTGCGCAAATCTTGGATTTGAGAAAAGTTTATGTGCTAAACATATAGTTTACCCTTTTAATTTTCATATTGTTATTTGAATAAATGAGTGTTTAATTTTTATTTTTTTAGATAATTAAAATTTTATTTTATTTTTAAAATTTTTGTCAAAATTTGGCACGTATATTAAAGAAATTGCAAGTAAAAATGGATGAAAAGAAAAGGTAAGTAAAATCAAAGAAAATCAGAGAGTTAAAAATTCTGTAAGTTTTACATATGTGAAAGAAGATATGTTACCGTGTTTATAAACCTCTAAAAATAAATAAATATCTAAGATACTTTTACACGAAGTGAGCTATCATCATCCAACTTGATACTCAAAATTAATTTTAACACCATTCCTCAAGCTAAGCATTAGAATATATTCTATAAAGGTAAAGATTCAAGTATAGAATTGAATATTTTTCTGTATAAAGCTATGGTGAAAATATTTGCTAATTACAAACTTGATAATATTGGTAGTGGTTTTACTAGTCCTTTGACATATTTTTCTCTAACAAAATGACAATCAATCTCTATGTGTTTTGTCCTTTCATGAAAAACTGGATTTTTCACTATGTATAGTGTTGCTTGGTTATTACAAACTAATAGTACAATCATTTTGTGTCTTACTTGTAAGTCTTCTAATAGATATAAAATCCATTGTACTTCACAAGAAGCTATTGTCATTGCTCTATATTCTGTTTCAGCTGAACTTCTTGATATTGTAGCTTGTTTCTTAGATTTCCAAGAAACTAAAGAACCTCCCAACAAATACATAAACTTGTTACAAACTTCCTAGTGTCTGTACATCTAACCCAATATGAATTTGAAAAAACTTGCAAATTCAAATCCCTTCCTGCCTAAAAAATTAATCTCAAACTTGTTGCAGATTTTAAGTATCTTAATACATGATGAGATGCTTCATATGATTTTCAGTAGGACAATCCAAGAATTGACTAAATTGTTGTACTATGAAACTAATATCTGGTCTAGTTTTAGTTAGATACAGCTTACCTACCAAAAATTCCTATATCCTTCAACATCAATGATGAATGGAGAATCATTTTTCTTAAGTTTTACTTGGAGTCTTGACAGGTTTAGCATCCAAAAATCATATTCTTTGAGCAAATTTAACACATATTTTCTTTGACAAATATTTATACCCTTCTTGCTTCTGGCAACTTTCAACCCCAAGAAGTACTTCTAATTGCCTAGATCCTTAATTTTAAATTCATTATGCTAGAATTCCTTTATACATTGTATTTCATCCATGTTATTCCTTGACAAGATTACATCATCAACACAAACAACAAGAACTAAACAATTGTTACCTTCCCGTTTAATAAAAAGGCTATGATCACTACTAGACTACTGAAAACCTTGACCAAACAGTGCATGTGTTAACTTGGCATTCCATTGTCTACTTGCTTGTTTAAGTCCATACAAAGACTTCTACAATAAACACACCTTAGATGAATCCTGCAAATTATATCCCTATGGCAATTTCATATAGATTTATTCAACTAAATCTCCATGTAAAAAAGTATTGTTAATATCCAACTATTGCAAACACCAATTATTAGAGACTGCCAAAGCAATCAATACTCTTAAGTAACTATTTTAACCACAGGAGAGAAAGTTTCTAGAAAATCTATTCGAGCTAACTGTGTGTACCCTTTTGCTACATGCCTAGCTTTATACTTTTCTAAACTCCTATCAGCCTTGAACTTCAAATTATAAACCTATTTACATCCTATTGCCTTTTTTCAAGTGGCAAATCCATTATTTTCCAAGTATGATTGTGATACTCTGTCCCACATCGAAAGTATATGTAGATATATCATTGAATATAAGTATGGGCTTTGATGCTCATAGTCATCTCGAGATATGCCTTTTGGTACAGTTAGGATGGTGTCAAATAGTTGATCGTGGATGTTGCCAAGCCCATAGCTGTAGCACGAGCTCACAGGCCCAAGTCGTTACAGTTGGTCTCAAACTATGAGAACTAAGTGCTACACCATATGTGCGGTGATATCCACTTCTAGAATCTTGGATATCCACTGGTTGATCTTGAGCCTTAAAAGAGGGCGAATGTGATACCAGCCCCACATTGGAAGTATACGTAGATATATCATGGAATATAAGCATGGGCCTAGGTACTCATAATCAACTCGGGATATCACTTTTGGTACAACGAGAATGGTACCAAGTAGTTGACCGTGGGTGCCGCTAGGCCCATAGTAGCGGTGCGAGCTCCCGGCCTGGGACGTGACAATGATTATCCTCCAATGCTTATAACTCTATTGTCATAGCTTTATACCAATTAGTATCAACAATAGCCTCTTCATAAGTTCTTGGTTCAACCAAGGAGCTAACATTATAAACAAAAGATTTATGATTCTGATTCAATTTATCATATCCAAGCACATTAGTCAAAGAGTGAGGAGATGTGAAGAGTTTATTAGAAGTAGTGGTTTTTTGTTGTACAGCTACGTGATTGGATTTATGTGTATTAGATTAGGTATAGTAGAGAAAATGAAGTCTGAAACATAGGAAGGATGATAAGAGACCCTCGTAGATCTTCTAATTTGAGGAGAAGAGTGTTGAAGAGGATCAGAAGTGCTTGGTACATTAGAAGTTGAGTATAAAAGAGGATCAGAGGAATTTTCAAATGCTAAATTTTCTGCAGTGGAATTTTCAAGTGTAAGTAAGCTATCAAACTAATTAGTTGAATCAAGAAGATAAATAGAAGAGATAGAAGGCCCTACCCCCTTCTCCTTTGAGAATGCTGGAACAGAAGAATCAGTGGGGGCTAAAGAAAAGGGAAAATAAAGAGGAGAAGTAGAAGGAGAACAAGGAGGAAGAAATGAATTAGGACTTTGAGGAGAAGAAGGATGTTGAGGAATATATGGGAATGTAGTTTGATGAAAAATGCAATCTCTAAAAATAAAAATCCTTTTAGAATTTAAATTTAGGAGGAGAAAACCTTTTGGTATTATTAGGAAAACCAAGAAAAACGTAAGGTTGACTTTCATAAGCAAATTTGTCTTTAGCCATACCTTGAATTGAGTATAGAAAAGATGTTTATTATATAATTTGAAGAAAGGAGATGAATTGTTTAGGAGAGGGGTAGGAATGACGCTGATTATTTTTACAGCATGAAGAACACAAAACCCCCAATATGGTAAAGGAAGCTTCGAATGAAAGCAGAGGGCCCTAGGCACATTAAGAATGTGTTGGTGTTTTCTTTCAACAATACCATTTTTTTGAGGCGTGGCCACACAAGAGTTTTGGTGAATGATGCCATTGGAAGCATAAAAGATGGGCAAAGAAAATTCAGGACCATTATCACTTTTAATAGTTTTAATCAATGCATTGAAATGAACTTAACAAAAGTGTAGAATTGTTGAAGAATGTGTCTAGCATTAGATTTAGATTTCAAAAGGAACACCCAAGTATATCTACTAAAATCATCAACCACTGTCAAGAAAAACTTATGGCCACATAAAGTGAGAATCCTAAAAGGACCCCAAATATCTACATGAATCAAATCAAAGATACATTTACTAATAGTAGTACTGGAAGAGACAACAGTTCTCCTATGTTTTGCTAAAGGATAAATATGGCATTGATCACTTGGTGGAGGATTGATTTCTTTATTCTGTCGATGTAGAAGCTTTAAAAATGCAGAAGAATAGTGGCCAAGCCTATAATGCCACAACATATCAAAGGTAGAGGTATGTGAAGAGGTATGAGAAACATTGAAAGCAGAAGTATGATTAAGAACAAGGTAATAAAGACTATTGGATCTCTTAGTTGAAGCAATCATCCTCATAGTGGCAGTATCCTTAATAAAGCAAGAATCATCAACAAAATGAATAGTATAGTGAGAAATGAGGGTTAATTGGCTACAAGAAATCAAATTAAAGGTAAATTGGGGAATAAATAGAACATTTTGTAACAAGAACTAATTATTTAGATGTATATTTCCCTTTTAGAGAACTTGGATTTTTGAACCATTAGGAAGATTCATAAACATAATTGTAACAAGAAACAAAGAAAGAAAATGTGTCTTTGTTCTACAAATATGATCAGTTGCACCAAAATCTAAAATCCAAGGTTTAGAATATGAGTTACTGATTTTACCTGAAACTGATGAAGGTGTAACTGTATTTACTGCATGAGCAGAAAGAGCTAGAGTAGATCGAGAAACTTGTGATTCCAAAGGCAATATAGGAGATTTTCTAACTCCACTAGAAGCATTTTTCATATGCAATAAACTCATCAAGGCATATACTGCTCCACGGTTAATTGAGGACTTGTATTGGATGAGTCTACAGTTTGTTCAACATCCTTTGTTACAGTAAAACTAGAATAAGAGATGCCTGCAAATCCAGCTTGTACATTATTCGCCTGAGACTGTCCATTGACACGTCTTGATCTATAATTAACTAGAAAGTCATGCTTCTTTGGAACATCTTTCAATAGTATGTCATGATAAACCACAATAAGTGCATTATCACTTTCCATTTCTAGAATTAGTATTCCCTTTCTGACTAAACTTACTATTTGCATTTGTCCCCTTTGGTTGTTGTATATAATTGACTGTGTGTACCATATTCTGCTGATTATGACCAGTTTCAAGTAGATATTCCTTGGCAAATAAGCCATGTCAAACACCTAAATGTTCATAATGTTGTTGTCTCTCTACCTTGATTGACATATTGAAAACTTGATTCAAAGAGGAAAAAGGATACATACATAATACTTGAGTCTTCATTTGTGAATAATAGTCATTTAACCCTTTCAAAAATCTGATAATATAATCAAAATCATTCTTATCCTTAAGTGTCTTAAGTATTCTACATGAACATTGTAGGTCACATGTGCAATTTACAAGTGGTCTTAAAGTTAACAATTCCTCCCAAAGTATCTTAAGACTTGTGTAGCAATCTATTACACTTAATTCTTCTTGCTTTAAGGTATGAATCTCTTCAGGTAAATTGAATATCTATAAGCATCATCAGTTCTAAACCTCTCTTTCAATTCTGTCCATACAGCATGAGAAGATCTTAAGTATAGAAGGCTTTGCGCAATAGAAGGACTTATTGAATTTAGGATCTAAGCGTGTACTATGGTATCTACTTGCTTTCATACATCATGCATTATATCTCTTGTAGGTGGTCTAGGTAGCGTGCCTTCCACAAAATAGATTTTGTTTTTTATCAACAAAGCCATATTCATAGATCAATTCCGAGTATGATAATTTCTTCCCTCAAGGATAGGCTTCACCATAGTTTGACTGCTATTGTCATTGTTGTGCAAATAATATGGATTGCTTATTGAAATTTCAGTAGTTAGTTATAATTTCTCTGAATTCAAGTGAATCAAAAAGAAGAATAACAAGTTTGAAAGAATAGGAGACAAAAGGAAGAACACTCGGCAATTACAAGGACCTATATACTGAAAGAAACTTAATCACCAACAACGATGTGCTTTGATACCATGAAGAAATTGCAAGTAAAAAAGGAAGAAGAGAAATAGCTAGTAAAACCAACAAGAATTATAGAACTAAAAATTCTGTTGAGTTTCGTATATGTGAAAGATGTTTTACACTATTCATGGACCTCTAAAAATAAAATCAATATCTAAGATATTTTTACATAAAGTGAGCTATCATCATCCAGCTTGATACTCAAAATTAATTAACATATATGTCTGAATTTTTGTCATATATTTTCTAAAAATTTCAGGAGGTCAGCTATCAAACCATTCTATAACAGAAGGTAGGAGCAACCCTCGATGAGCCAACAGATCGCGCGGGCTTATTCCCTTTCGGACGTATAAATAAAAAGCGATAAGAATCAGAATCAAGAAAGGAGTTATGAATTGTCCTTATAATACGACCTACACAAGAGTGGTCTTCTTCTTGGCTGTGTATCTTGTTAATCAAGGAGAGGCAGTCACCTTCCATAATGACGTGATGAGTTTTGCGCAGCACATGTACATGTGGCCATCGAATAGCAAATAACCATGCAAGGGCTTCCACCATTTCAGCTAGACGAAAATGGTTCCTGACTGGTAGTCTGGTATCACCGCATTGAGTCATTCCATTCAACTCCTTTGCTTTCAGAAGATCTCCTCTCCTCTTGATTCATGTAAAGCTGTTCCAAACTTTTCATTTAAATGCCCGTCTTTTGCCTCCAACTCGTGTGGATCGATGCTGTTATTCTGCATCTGGCGTTCGATGGAAATGATCAGCTTGTGGTTTGCGCCATAGGTCACTCTTCTCCAATGCCGTATAGTTGTTCAAACATTGCAAATGTTGGAGAAAAGTGCTTCAGCTGTACTGCCTTGTCCGCTGTCCCATGTATCGTGAAAATTATGGTTTCATTCTGCCGAGTCAGTCCATTGAGGCGCAAAGCGAGGGATGACCTGTTGAGATGGTTTCTGATGTTGAACCAGGGGAACATCCGAGAGTAATATGCCTCAATGATCCGAGAAGCCAGTTATCGAATGTTGCATCTGTGCCTGCTTAAAAATGTTACAAAAAAAAAAAAAAAAAAATTAGAGGACCGATTCTTCATCCCAAAATAATATGGGGATTAATTTCACCAATTTTCCAAGAAAAAGTAAAATTTAGAAAAGAAAGGTGCGACATCAGAAAATGAAAATTTGTGAGCAAATTTATAAACAAAATTAGACACAATAACGTGTATGGTATAATTACTGTGCACCTCAGAACTTCCTATTCATTCATGTATCTTATAGTAGAGCCACATAAAGAGCCCAAACATAAAATTTTTGAACCTTTAGCTAGGACCTGAAACGCTATTCTATACATCAATTATAAAGTTTCAATGATGTTCTAAGATCAACTTTAGGCCCTATTGTAAAGATGTCTTTCCATCACCAGAACTCTTTTCCAGCTTGGCCATCTCCTTCTCATGTTGTTCCATCATATAACCCTGGGCTGTACCATTGATGATCTTTGTCATGAAGTTGACAAGGATGAGTAACACAACAGTATTCCAAACCGAACCCAACGATAAATCCCACTTATTCACCTGATATAAGAAAAAAGAGAATGAGATTCTGCAGACAGTGATGGCCTTATGCTAGTGGAATAAATCCTCTACATAGAAAAGGGACTACCGATGCAGCCAAAAGTAATTGTCCTTGAATATAGCTTGAGATGCATTTAAATCATACAGAAAACAACTGTAGTTTCATACTAGCTATGCATTACACCACCGCGTTAATGTAGACTGGCTTTCACAACTTCCATTTCTGGAGTCTTTTGTACAAGAAAGTGCATAGCTAAGTTGGTATCACTCAGGTCATCAGGGAACTGGTGAGAGATCTATGCCTCAGTGCCCATGCAAAAATCTTTTAATAACCCTGGGTCCCCCATTCTTCATCCCAACCCCACAAGCACCGAGAGAGTTAATGATCAGAGGAAAATATGTGAAAACTTCAAAATAGTGACAGGAAGAATTTGAAAGTAATTCGCTGCTCATTGACTACATCTTAAACTGCTAAAGAAAATGCTTTGTTCATATCTCTACCAGTTCTCTGTGGTTTGAGCACTGATTAAAGAACTATCAGTTGAAATTTCAGTGAGAAACTACAATGCATTTCTCTGAGTGCTTTCCACTAACTTTTCTTGTTTTATTCTACAACTTAAAATACTCAACATTCAACATCATGAATTCAGATAGCAATTTGATATATATCACCTTAACATTTGAAGGAACTCTTGGAGAAGCCTCCATATATTTCTTCCTGACAAAATGTAGCTTGGCAATGAATTTGGGTAGGACAGAAGAAACCCCAGGAAAAAGGCTGAACACCCGAAGTAACTCGTGTTCTACCAAATTCAGAAGTTGGTTGTTGCAAACTGAGATAATAAAGCAAGTCTGCAGAGCAAAGACGGTGAAGGGTCAATGACTCAGAAATAAACTCATGGAGATCACATGCAAGAAAAATGTAGAGAATAGTTCACTAAATTATTATCAATGAAAATTACTATTTTGTGAAACTGAATAATAGGTTCTAATTCCATATGAGAAAATGTCAGGACAAAACTGAAAATACTTGACATTCAAGCTAGCCCAGTGAAGTAAGTTACTGATGCAGTAACTAGCTCAGGAAAAGAGAGAAGGAGGAGGGGGGGAGGGGGGGGGGTAATGTTTGTCTGCTTCTCATGCTCCCTATCTTATCATGTTCTTAAGTAACGGAATCTGTTCTAGTAATACATAAGAAACTATTGAGAGTGACAAATACTTGCAGTTATTAAAAATACATATTCACAGCATCAACAACTGGGGACATGGAAACTAGAATCAGCTTAAAACTACTAACATATGAATTTCAATTTTGCAAGACCTACAAACCTGTATATGAGTCTTAATAATTGCCTTTCCGATCACAGTTGCTATAAAGAACTTCCAAAACGGGATACCAAGTTGTCCACACAGGATACCAGCAAGATCAAACAATGGATTTGGTACCTGAAAAGAATAAATACTATTTGAAAAAATAAAAATAAAACAAGGCCTAAAGATTTTGTTAGTAAGAATCAGAGCTGCTCACTGGAAAGAAAAAGCGAAGGCAAAAAAACCAATTTTTTGCGATAGGTACACAGCAACAAATGATCTTTGTTTCTCTTGTTAGACGTCTATTAGGAGATAATTCATCATATGAAATACATAAATAACTGAAACCATCTATTTGGTAGCACATGTTAGAAATGCGCATATATGAAACATAAGTTGGATACTTTGGACTTTCCTTTGTTATCCCTCGGTAGTAGCCCCTTTCAGACAATTCCAAGAGGGAAACAGAAGAAATGAGGAATAGAAATTTGTTATCAAAGCGTACCATGGTATTAATTACAAAAGGCTAAAAAAATAGTGTAACAGCAGTGCAAAAGCAAAACCATTGACAAGTACTTCAAGCCTCTGAACACAGGATCGTGGACAAAAATGAAGCCGCTAAATACAGGAGTCCATGACAAAGGAGTTAAAAACTTTCTTTTAATTGCCCACAAACGGGAGTAATTGCCAAAACTTGCCATTTAAAATATGATTCAACAAAGAAAAGACAAAAGGAAACCTCGTTCACAAGAAGTTAAAAGAATTCCCAGAGTTTTTAAAGAAATCTACTTAAAATTACCGAAGCAAGAACCAAGATAGTAAGGAAGTTCAGATGCTCTGAGTGCCGAAGAAGCCACTTCTTCATTCGATTTAAATAATTCTCAATGCTTCTGCCATTATCTTCTGAGGAAATTTCTACATTTTCCATGAGTTCAAATTTCCTACCAGGCAGATATGCTGCAAATAGGTGAGTAAGAGTGCATCAAATTAACCCAAGGGCACAAATTGCCACATGGTAACTCATTCAGTACAGATAACAGCAAGATGGTTAAAGGAGCTGAAAAGAATCAGACTTACCAACTAAATAATAGCATAACTCTGTGTTATTTTTTTTTTTTTTGTAATTAATAATAGCATAACTCAGTAAACCATAAAAATGGGCAATAAATTTAAAGAGCCTTTCAAACCACTACAAAACCAGCATTAAGGAAAGAAGATATCTACACTTTGGTCCTACAAAACATTTGTTTTTTTTTCCTTTTAATAAAAAAATAAATAACTAAAAGAAGACATAAGTGCATACAACCTTTAATATTCTTCAATTATAAAGATCAGGAAGATGCTCTATGTTTAGGTACTCTAGAAAAGAAAGATCCAAACATCCAGATTCCTAAAAGACAAGGAAAAAAGAATACACCCTCCGGTTTTTTTAGAACTTAAACTGAAAAATATCCTTTGATTATTAAATTTTTTCATGACACTTATTAGTTGATGTGAATTGAGTAGAAGGGTGTACGGGGTTTACATTGATTTCACATAAGATTGTTCAGAAAGTGACAAGTAAAACATAAAACAAAAGGAGAACTAAATACAAGTAACAATTAAAATATGCTAATTCAGGCCCACTAACTGAAATAAGCACCATAATGTAGCAAAGTTACCAGCTCTTGAAATGAAATAGGGAGGAAGCTCTCCAAGTGCAGTTCCCATGCCCCACAAAATAGCTTCTAGCTGAACTTGATGCAATATACTGCTTAGTGGAACTTGTGAACCAGGAAAGGGATACAATGATGGTCCAAAATAAGAGCAGTCCTTATCCAACCATGACGGACCCTTTCTGAACTGAATTGTATCATGTGGAGCAGTTTTTATGTCAACCCTTCCACATTGCATACATTTCATTGTAAATAATGCAATGTGAGGACCTAAGTACAACACAAACGTGTGCAAGCCGTGACCTGTAGGAAAAAAAATGAATGGTTCTGTGAGAAAAGGAAAGGGTTATGATACACAGCTTAGTAACCAATTATCATGCATGTATTAAGTAGGCTATATGTCAATTCTCATCAAAATGGACAAGATTAGAAACATCAAGTTGTCAAAGTGTCATTTAATGACTCGCATTATCTAACAAATCAAGTGCCAAATGTACTTGGAATAAAGTAAAACTCTGGACAGAATCAGGCAGGTTGTTACAACATTTGAAACAATGGAGCTTTTACTCTTCACTAAAATGATTTTGTAGTTGAGAATGATGCTTGGATCTAATATCATGACTCATTCAAAGCAAAGCTTCTAAAAGCACAAAATAGCCATTAGTTCAACAATCTATCTCATGATTTCACAAGCAATAGACTGAAAACAATGCTTTGTAAGACCAATATTTCTATGACATAATTAACTTAATTAAAATAACTTATGAATTCTAGATATTTTGATTCCTAGCATTAAATTGCTTTAGTAAGATATTTTACTTGTAGTCACAACTCACCCAGACCAATTGATGAAGCTACACCAAGAGCCAACCACCAGATTCCATACTGAAGATAATTATAAAGCTCCTGAAAACGCTGCAAATTTACCATGTTAATTTTAGATATCACCAATATTTTCAGTTAAAATCATTGTAAGACATGAAAGAGAACTACTGGGACAAAACAAAGAAATATTGATGGCAAATAAGCAATGTGAAATAATATATTTTTTCAATGTGATTTATCAAAATAGTTTGAGCATGTTTAGAAATGACAAACAGAATAGTGGAAATCAAGAAAGATGAATTATGCATGTTGAGTAAAGGTCAGAGGAGGAAAGTCCCAAGTAATGTATCCGGATGCCCAGAACAATACTTCTAGATGCCAAGCTAAAAAAGGGAAGTCATATCTGGACTTCCATTTTCTCTTTTGGACCTTCTTAAAGCTTTCTTCCAATATCTGGTTAGAGATAGTTCAGAAATATCAAGTTCTCTTCCACAACAAGATGATGGAAGAGAATAGTTCCTTATTGTATACCTGTTTGCGTGGCTTGCAAAAAGCTCTAATGATAATACCAATGACCATAGTAAGAACACTCATGAGTAAACACAAACTCCTCTTTGTAGAAATATAACCCGTTTGTTGCTGAAGCCACTGAAGAATAGCTAGAATAAAGAATTTAGATGTCCTTAATGGTTGTATTGTTACTGTCAGACTATCGAGCTCCTTCTGATGTTTGTCACGCAATCCTGAAGCAATATTCCATTTGTTAACTATATAGGAAGTATGTTTTCTGACATATAAAAGTGCTAAATTAACACAAGAAATTATAAGGAAAGTTAAATGATATATTTTCTTTTCCTCCTTGACTTGAGGTCTGAGGTAAATAAAGATACTAACAAACATAATTCTCATGGAAGATTTTGTATTAGTAGACAAGCTAGGTATCAGATGGCAAAATGGTAGGAACAGGCATAACCAGGATCCATGCTCAATGCACTTCAAGCAAGGTATTAGGTTAAAGCAGGATGTAGGTAACGATGAGTAAGAAATCGCTTTCAACTGTTCACACAGAATTGGTATAGACAATGTGGAACAAAGATCAAGGGGTAGTTTCACTAAATTTGGAGCAAGTATCAAAAACAGTTGTTGAATTTAATAAAAATGTAAGTTTGACACATCAAAGCTCCTTACCATCTCTTTTATACAACAGAAACACCTAACACTTGTTAAGGCATTGATATTATAATTTGAACCGGTACATAATTCAGATAGTCACTCTGTAGATTTAACACACAAATTGTTTCTTATTCTACATCATTTTATTCAAAAATGTATATCTCAGTTTCCTAAGTAGAGATAATTTGTACGCTCAACGTTTGATGACATCTTTTGCTAAATACAAAAGTAGCTAAAACTCTTTCTGATTTAAAAGCTAAGATAGAGGTAAAACATCAGTACTGAGCCTGAACAAATCTCTTTCCCATTTCTGCAATAACAAAAGACAACTTTATTGGAGAACTTGTGTAGAAAACTCAATGGTATTATTACAGGTAACAGGAATGTGGAACATCAATCAAACACAAAAAGATTTATCTTGTCCAGTTTAAGTTCCTTGAACACTAGCAATGAGACAGTAACCACTTATAATGGTCTATTTGCAAGGGGAAAAAATACTGTTTCGAACTATCAGTTGATCATTTTAAATTGAAGAAGATTCGACCCCATACACTTCTACCAACGAAATTCAAAAGCTCAACGCTTGTTCAACATAAATCTCTAGTTCATCTTCGAAGTACAAACACCTAAATTTTCCACAATTAATGCCAATTTATAACTAGTTCCACCCCTCTCTCTACATCAGGACAAAAGCATGGTTAGATCAGAGAATCAAAATACACGGCAAACTAACGGCTGATTAACCACAACAACTGTAATTCTTGCAGTTGAAATACTAAACACAGTCATAAAGCAAAAAAAATAAAAAATAAAAAAAATGAAAACCCCACCAAATATCCAATCAAAATAACATGACCAACAAAAGAATAGAGAGAAAGAAACTGACCTAAAATAGACGATTGGACGGAAACAGGAGGAGAGGACGATGGACAAAGCAGTTGTTCTTGTTCTTGGACTCTTCCACACCCCATTTTTGGATCACAGAGTAAAGATCCCACCCAACAATCCAGTCCAGATAATTAT
>JAXGGT010000120.1:11610-27320 GCA_035583425.1 Marsdenia floribunda | reverse complement strand
CAGTTGGCACCGAATGTGATTCGGGCTACTGTAGGTTTTTTGATGGCATGCCGAGCATTCGGATGTCAAGTTAGTTTGGAGTTGTGGAGAAGGTTGTTCTATGTTGGACAGAAACATGCCACAGCCGAAGGTAGGGGGTTTTTTTATATGACCCAGAGGAGTGCTCGACCGGCGATAATGGGTCCGTCGAGCATCCATTCATGGAAGGATAAATTTTTTTATGTGAAAAATTCAGCAATAAGAGATACTGGAATGTGTGTAAATTGGAATTCGACGAAGAATTTGTGTAATAAACTGCTAACTGCGCAAGGGCAATATTTAGAAGAGGAAAAGAAGCTGAACAATTTTTATTTTGATTTAGTTATAGGGATAGAATGGCCTGAGGAGTTGATGGTATACTCTGGGTTAGAATATGGAACACGATTGGACATCCGGCTATCGAGTATGTGAATTAGATTTTTTTTTAAAAAATATAAGTATAATACCGAATGTTATACTGATATATTTTATTCTGTTATGTAGGAAAATCTTTGGTAGCCCAGATGGTGGATGGAGGTTCGTCAAATAGACGAAGAAAAAATGTTGCAAATGCTGGTAAGAAAGTTATAATATTGAGCAAATAATAGAGAAATATATGAACATGAAAAATATATATAAAAATATTGAGTAGAAAAAGCAATGTGTGCAGACGAAAGGCCAGTGACTACTGTCAGCACTGCGGTGCCGGAAGTTGCAGTTTGTCCAACCTCCGGTGATTGAATTGGATCAAGTAGTGTCTGACAATCTTGATTATCAGACACTGGCTACAAGGGAGCAACGGAGGTTGGAAAAACAACCGGCTGGCACCAGCAGCCGAAAGAGGAAGACTCCTGAGGAAGAGGGTGAAGGAGAGCAGATACCTGAAATATTCCGGCCGAACTGGAATATTAGGGTAAATGCAGCAATAGAATCGCCGGAGGATGCGGAAGAGTTCTTTATGAACTGCATACCTTCAGAAGATACAGCTGTGCTCCAAAGTGAGTCACATGTAAACATCATCAATTCGATGTTTATCCGAAACTACCAGGTAAAAAGAATGTTGTTTTTAATATTGTGATGCAATATATGTGAAAACATATATTAATTAATTGTAGATTTGCAGGCTATGGCTTTGACAATTGAAGCCAGTCGGAGGTTTGGGCGGACCCTCAAGATAAACCGTCAGCTTCGAGAGGAAAGAGAACAACATATGACGGAACTGGGGGAGGTTCATGTGGCCAAGGATAAAGCCGAAGCTGACTTGGAGATCCTGAGAAAGAAATATGCTAAACTGGAAGCTTCTTTAGTTGCGGCTAAAAATAAAGCCAAAATGGAGAAAGAGGCTCGCGTGAAATGGGAAGCAGAGGCTAAGAGGCTGGCCGAAAGGTATGAAACAGCCGATGGCCAGATTAATGCTGCAACTTCAAATGCAGTATTGACAGCTTTTCTTTGTGATGAGAGATGTGGGAATCTCTTCACGCGCGTGAGTCAGCCGGTAGCTGGGGAGGCTTTCAGCTTGGTAGAGCAAAAGGTACAAGAAGTGTATCCAGAATATCAACTACCGGAGGATCTTCAGGTTCTGGCTGAGGCTGCAAAAACGGCTGTTTATCCCTGGGATGGTGGAGATTTTGATCTTGAAGAACTAACCAAACCATTACCCGGGGAAACTGAAGAAGGGCCTGCTGAAAATGAAACGGTTAATACTGAACTTCCGGAAAGTTCAGTACAACCGAATGCTGACTAATGACCGTCTTCATGTAATAGTTAGACTTTTTGAAGAATGAAAATGTTGTAAAAAATTTTTGAATATTGCAGTGAATGTTGTTTTTGTTTTAAGTGTTGATCCGATTGTTATGTTGTATTTAGAATTGAAATGCGGTTAAATTTAAACCGGAAGGTAATTCGGTGTAAAGAAATAAAGATTAATCGACTAAGTGTTCAACCGAAAGGTAAATTTGTAATGATACTGAAAATATAAATAAGGGCAAACCAAAATAATTTTCATTAATAACAATAATAATGTTACAAAGGATGAAAACAAGAAACATCAAGGATAATATTTCTTCAAATTTTGTGCATTCCATGATCTGGCAATGACTTGTCTGTTGATATCTTGTAGCCGATAGCTGCCATGGGTATTGACTTTAGAAACAATGTAAGGTTCTTCCCAAGTTACATCTAACTTCCGGTTAGGATCTTGTCGACTAACTTCATTTTTTTGGAGGACGAGATCACCAACGGCTAATTGTGATGGTTTAACCTTTCAGTTCTTATAAGCTGCCAATTGTCGTTTATAATAACTCTCTCTAGATGCAGCATTTGTTCGGAAGTGTTCCAAGAGGTTTAGATTTTCAGCGATCTTCTGATTGTTCCATTCGGCTGAAAATTTGTCCAAACGAAATGAAGAACTTCCAATTTCCATCGGAAGTAACGCGTCAGTGCCAAAACATAAGCTAAAAGGACTTTCCTTGGTGCGTGAATGAGGAGTTGTACGATATGACCACAAAACACTCGGCAATTCCTCAACCCACTGTGTTTTAGCATTGTCAAGTCGCTTTCAGAGGCCTTGAACTATTGTGCGGTTTGTGACTTCTGTTATGTCGTTGGTTTAGGGATAACCAACAGAAGTAAATCGATGATCAATGTGAAGCTCTTGGCAGAAGGTTTGGAATTCTTGTGCTTCAAATTGTTTTCCATTATCTGTAATCAAAATTTTGGGAATGCCGAATATAGTAATAACTTCGTCCTAGAAGAACTCTTTAATCTTTCGGACAGTAATGGAAGCAAGTGCCTTCGCTTCGACCCACTTTGTGAAATGGTCAATGGCAACAACAAGGATCTCCTTGCTTCTGGCTGCCTTTGGAAAGGGACTAACAAGATCCATACTCCATTGGCAGAATGGGATAGGATTGCTCAAGGAATGAAATTCAGTTACCGGAAGATGATAAATGTTAGCATGCAATTGACAACTATGACACTTTCGGACAAGTTCAATGGCATCCGCTTCCAAAGTAGGCCAAAAATAACCAGCTCTCATGACCTTACGGGCTAGGTTGCGAGCGCCGATATGGGCATCGTAAATGCCTTCGTATACCTCTCGGAGGACATAATTGCCTTTGTCTGAGGAGATGCATTTAAGTAAAGGCCATGAAAAATGATGGCGATACAAAGTATTATCAAGAATAACATACCGAGAAGCAGATGTCTGAATGCTTTTTGCCATATTAGGATCGGTTGGAAGTGTACCATCCTTGATGTAAATTATTATAGGGTCCATCTATGATGGATCATTGTTAATAGAGGTAACAATCGGCAAGTCTATGGATTTTCGCGTGAGAGGCTCAATCCATGTACCGTCGATATCTGCACTTTTATGAAGTTTAGATAAAAAATCAGCTTCTATATTCAACTTTCGGGAAATGTGTTCAACTCGAATGTAAAGAGCGAGCAATATTGAGACCAGTGATAAGTGCTTCATACTCAGATTCGTTATTGCTTATGGGGAAGGTATATTTGAGAGCATAGTAAAGTTTAGTACCTTCTGGAGAAGTGAATGCAAGACCAGCCCCTTTATTGGATTTGGCAGCTGAACCATCGACATTCATTGTCCAACAGTCCTGTAATGGAGGAACATGAGTGTCAGGAATGGGGACAATCTTATCAGTTGAAATAGTGCATTCAATAATGAAATCAGAAAGGGCTTGAGCATTTATTATTTTCGGTTTGTATATGTTATGTCATATTCCGAAAGCTCAAGTGCCCAACGCATCATTTGGCTACTAACATCTGGTTTATGAATTAATTGCCGAATGGGAGCATTGGTATGCATTATTATGTTGTGTGCCAAAAAATATGGCTTCAACTTTCGGGCTGTTATTATGAGAACAAAAATGTGTTTTTCCAAAATTGAATACCGAGATTCGGCTCCTTGGAGAACATGGCTAACATAATAAACAGGTTTCATGCTTGAACCCCGAAAGGTGCATAAAATTGAACTAACAGCTGTGGAAGAAATTGAAGTGTACAAATGTAGTTCTTCTTCCGACTATGGAGGGACCAACAACGGAGGAGAAACTAGTTGTTTTTTGATGTGCTGAAAGGAATTTTCACATTCGGTAGTCCAATTGAAATGTTTTGGACTCCGAAGAAGCTGATAAAAGGGGAGGGAAGTTTCCCCAGCCTTTAAGAGGAATCGACCTAAAGTAGCGATTCGGCCACTAAGACGTTGAACTTCTTTGATGTTGCGGGGAGATTGAAGTTTTTGAATGGCTTCAATTTTGGATGGATTGGCTTCAATACCCCTTCGGGATATCATGAAACCAAGAAATTTTCCCGCTTGAACACCGAAAGAACATTTGGCCGGATTCAACTTAAGACCATGTCGCTCAAAGGTTAAGAATGTTTCGGCCAAATCATCTAAAATATCAATTTGTGTTTTAGACTTGACCAAAATATCATCAATGTAAGCTCCGATGTTTCGGCCCAATTGGGGCTGAAACATTCGGTTGATTGCATCCTGAAAATTAGCACCAGCGTTTTTAAGACCGAAAGGCATTCGTATATAACAGTAGAGTCCTTCGGGAGTGACAAAAGAAGTTTTTTCTTCATCCTCAAGAGCCATTTGAATTTGATGATATCATTTGTGTGCATCCAAAAAGGAAAGGAGAGCATATCCGGGTGTGGCATCCACTAGCTGATCAATGCCTGGAAGTGAAAGGGCTTTTTGGGGATGGCTTTATTAAGTGAAGTAAAGTCAATGCATACACGCCATTTACCACCAGGTTTCGGCACAATAACCGAATTAGCTAACCATTGGGGAAATTGAACTCTACGAATGATTCCTGCTAAAAGAAGACCTTGAACTTCTTTTCTTAAAACTTCTTTCTTGGCCAAAGGTAAGATTCGGCGTTTTTGAATAGTCGGTTTAGTCTCCGGAGGAATACCAAGACGATGCTCATAAAATGAATGGGGAACCGAACCCATATCCGTTGAAGACCAAGCAAAAACATGTTCGAATCTTGTAATCAAATCAAGAATTTGAAATTTAAGCCTGGTAGGAAGAGAGGTACTGAGTTGTACCTTTCGGTCAAGATGAGCAGCATTGATTTGGAATTCTTCCAAAGTATCAAATGGCTCCATTCTTTCTGTTTCCTCCGGTTCTGCTGTTGCTGGTGATGGGTCGAAACCCGAAGGAGGGACCAAAGAAGCTTGGTAACAAGTCTGAGCCGTCTGAATGTCACCTTTTATTCACCAAGGGCCGGAAGAAGATGGGACAATAAGTTCGTTGTTGAATGTGGAAACCTGTGCCCTCATAGCGTTCAAAGCTAGTCGGCCAAGAATAATATTGTAGGCAGTAGGACAATCCACTACCAAAAAAGTAAGTTCTTGCTGCCGAATGTCAGACATGGGACCCCATTCGACTATTAAATTTACTGTACCCATACTATAAGTGGTAGTTCCAAAAAAGCCAATTAATGGGATTTTGGTAGTTATGAGGGCAGAAGATGGTAACTGCATTTGCTGGAAAACTTGATAATATAAAATATTGGCAGAACTACCGGTGTCCACCAATATGCGTTTGACCAAAAATGATCCCACCTGCAAGGACACTACCAAAGGTATGTCATCGTTAAGGGGACAAGGGGAATCAAATACATTTTGTCATTTGTTAGATGTTGCTGAAAGATAAGGTCGGCCAGCAGCAATGACATGAATGATTTTCGGAGCTGAATTAGGCTGAATCGAAGGTTGCTCTGGAACTGTTGTTGGAGGCTGCTGAAGATATTCAGTTAATGAGCCTCTCTTGATGGCCGATTCTAACTCTCATTTTAGTGAATAGCATTCTTCTGTAGTGTGGCTTGTGTCTTTATGGAAGTGGCAATATAAATTTGGGTTTCGGCGTTCAACATTCAGCATCATGGGTCTTGGTGGCCGAAGGATACCCAAACTTTCTACTTTTTTGCAAAATTAAAGCACGGGGAGCATTCAGAGGAGTGAAGTTCGGATTGCGAAACTGTCCAGACCGGGGAGGTCGAGAATTATTTTTGTTTTTTTGATTATTATTGTTGTTGTTTCGTCTATTGTTATTATACCGGTATTGCTAATGTTCTCTGGTGGGTGTAGAGGAATCATGTTGTGGTTGAATATCTTGTGTAGCTGAAGGCTGTGAAGCATTATTTTGTGGAGGGGTCTTCAGATTGTGTGGCTGAAGGCCACGATCTTGAGGCGGTTGATAAGGAGTAGATCCGGAGCCGGAACCTGAAGATGCATTATTGTTCTTATTCTTGTTACGACGATTGAAACGAGGATCTGGCTTCAAGGCTTCCTCCTTCTCCAATTGTCGAAGTTCGACTTTGGATCGTTCCAACTCTTCTGCCCGAATCCACCTGCAAACTTTGGCAAAAAGATCTTGAAGAGTCTGAGGTTGTAAAGTGTTCAACTTAGAGGAATAGCGACCAAGACGAAGGCCGTTGATGAAGGCTTCAATGTACGTAGCCTCCGTACAATTATAAACATTGTAGGTTTCCTGATTAAATCTTTTCTGAAAAGCTGCCAAGGTTTCATCTTTCCTTTGACGAATATTGTGCAGATGAAGACGAGGTTTATTCTGCATTCGGCTACCTGCAAAATGCTGCAAAAATAACTTACCGAGTTGAGTGAAATATGTGATGGAACCGGCGGGAAGGGTGTCGAACCAATCTAAAGCTTGGCCCATAAGAGTGATTGGGAAGCAACGACACAGAAGCATATCATTAGCTGCATGCATAACCATCAGAGTGGTGTAGTGCTTGATGTGAACTTCCGGATCAGTGGAACCATTGTATTTTTCAAAAGTGAGAACTTTGAACTTGTCTAGAAAAGGAACATCACGATATTTAGGCTTCAATGGATTAAACTCAAAAATGTTCCACTGAGTTTCCGGTTGCTGAAACTTAGGCAAAATATGTTGCATCTGATCATACAATTCTTTAATCTCAGCATCAGCTTCCGGTACCGGAGTACTGGTAGTATCAGTTGAAAGCTATTTGAGAGTTAGGGATTCAAAACAAACCAAAGTTGGAGGTAGGGGAGTAGATTTAGCTGGGACCGATGGGGGAGGAGCAACTAGCGGGACAGTAGTGTGGACGGAAGGTCGAGGTTTGGTCTGATGAGGAGGAGGTGGAGTGGGAAGATCTTTAGCTCCAAGGTCAGTAGAACCAGCTCCTTCAAACTTAGAAGCGGCTTCAAAATCAGAACACTTCTGACGAAGGAATTCCTTGAATTCTTGTAACTGTGCAAACATAAAGTCATAATCAGCCTAGGAACGCTTAGGACGAATAGGTGAAAGGCCAATCTGTTCACGAAAAGTGTTAGTGTCAACACTCTCTTCAGTTGGGAAGTTCTGAGCCGGTTGCTTGCCATGAACATGACGGTGAGAAGGGCCATAGGATGCAGACTGTAAAGGCAGATCCTTTGATCGAGGAACCGGTAAAGGAATGTTATTAGCCGGATGTGGGCTAACATAGCGGTGAGTAGCTTCCTGACGTGCTTGGCTGGGGCCAGAAGGATGGTGTGCAGAAGGGTGGGCAGAGGGAGGAGTAGGACGACGGCTAGTAGTCATGATGAAAAAAGTGGAGTGAGTTGAAAAAATACCAGAAAACGGTGGGCGCCAATATGATGTAGCCGAAAGGTCCTCCTTTAGTTAGCCGAATGGTCTTACTGGAAAGTCCTTCGGTTAAGTACCTGCAAGAATGGGGGAAATGAGTTTATCCCCCAAAGAAGCTCCAATGCCTAAGTTAGTAGTCTGTCCAGTGATTTGGTCAAACTCCAAAGCAAAGGGATTAAAAGCACTTACCTCTTTTGGGAGACATTAATCGTTTATATAGGAGACAAATCTCCAAATAGTTTAGTAGTTTTCCAATGTAGGATTTAGATAATCCCAATGTAAAACCTCTTAGAAATAGATAAGTCATTTACATAAATAAACAGGCATAAATAATTATATATTTATGCCCATATACACCACACTGTTATTTAGGTATAACAGTGTTCCATATAGCCCGAACAAAACTGCAATCACCCAGAAGATGTAGGGAGGTCTGGTTGGGACTGTCACAATAGGAACAGGAAGGATACAAGGAGATACGCCGTCTCCAAAGTAGCTCAGCTATTGGCAATGCAGCATGTAGGATGCTCCACAGCGTGAACGATGATCTGGGCGGCCCTTGAAGTCTCCATATACTCTTCCACCGAATACCATCCGAGGGTAACCTGGGGGGGAATAGAATATCGCGGGCTAATTTAACAGAAAACTTAGTCGCCTCATTAGCTGTCCACAGTGGTTTGTTAGGTACTGTGCCGAGTTCTGCCAATGTAACAGTCTGGAGTCAGTTAATTAACAAGACGAGCAGGGAGCCTGTGCGCCAGGCCGCCCATATCCCACCCTGTATAGGACACCAGTAAGATCGGATTGTGCCATCCAATTCTGTTGGACTCACTTTTGCTATAGTTAGGCTTGCCAGCTTATCCTCCACTAACCATCTGTCTTTCCAGAAGAGGCTTGTGCCGCTATCTCCCACGTCCCATCAAAACCCCTCTTAGAGATGGTTTGCAATCTTGATAAAGTTCCTCCATAGCGGAAAGGGGATGAGCCTGTAGATGCACGTAAGAGGGCAGGCCACCCACCATATTTAGAAGTCAGAACGCTGCTGGTCAGAGCTTGGGGTTGTGATATGAGCCGCCACACCAGTTTCGCTGGCAGTGTAATATTCAATTATTGGTGGAGGTTAGGGAACCCTAGGCCGCCTAGTTTCCTAGCTAGGTTGGCAGATTGTTGCCCATGCAACCGTATGAAGACTTTTGTGCTGCAATAAAAGTCCCTAATCAAGCACTCCAGTTTTTGGAGAGTGAACTTGGGGATGATGGTAGTTTGCATGAGGTAGATGGGAAGAGTGGAGACTACCGACTGAATTAACTGTGCACGAGCTGCTTTAGATAGAAGATGGATTGTCCAACCTGCTAAATGTTTATGTGAGCGCTCCACCAAGTAATGAAAGGAAGTCCTAGATATTCACCCAGGTTGTAAGGGGACACCAAGATACGTGCCAAGATTAGAGGTCGTCGAAATACTAGGGTTCTCTCTGGCTAAGATGGTCGGGTGGTTGTTTGACAGTCTAAACTATATAAAAATAACACATTTATTTTTTTACTATTTAGTAAATATTTATATTCTATATATTTTTAAAATTAAATATATATATATATATAATAAAAAATCACAATATAAAAAATAAATATATAACAGAATGACAATAAAAAATATTTAGAAAAGATGTCCCACCGCATCAAAACTGAAATAAGAGAGAATTAAAAGTAATTAATGCAAATCATGTCATAATGCCACCCTGGACCAAGAAAACCTCATCTTTACATTTGAAAAAAAAAAGGAAAAGAAAAAAGAAAGTCAATTGGCCTGTTTAAAAGTCAGTCATCTGTCCAAAATGAATTGTTATTTTTAGCACAATTTTTGAACAAAACGATTTTTACCATTCAATCGAATCAATTTAGTACCAATTCACAGTCCGACTGGTCCAATCCATGAAACTGTATAGATGTTTCATTTGTTCATAATCATCCCTAAGTTAAAGTTGGTGATTGAATTGGTCAAAGCTTGCTGAATATCCATAACTATATATATTATATTTCGTTCCATATCTAAAATTTGTCTGAATTTTTCATAAAATATAAAATTAAATCTAAGTATTCATTATCAAATCTAAATATTTCTTTTAATATAATAAAAATTATATTAAATAATTAATTACAAATATCATTAAGTTATAATCAAAAAATGATAATAATAATAATATAATTAAAACAAATAGCAATATATATATATATATATATATTTCCACTAAAAAAAAAAAGCATTGAACACAAGCTATACGGTTGAAATTTCTTAGCAACAAGTGAACCATAAACAAAGTTAATCTTATTATAATTAGTAAAGGAAAATAAATGATTCCAAGCAAGCGAGGCAACGTTTGAGAATTATTGGAAGAAATGTCAACTCTTATACTTCACTTAATTTTATTGATATTTTATTATTATTATATATATACATATACATATATAAAAGTTGTTGGGTTGCAAACAATGTTTTTATAATAATGAAAGAGTAACGATAAGTACTGAGAGAAAGAGATAATACAAAATTTAACGTGGAAAATTCTAAAAAAAATTACGAGATAAATTCCAAAAAAAAAAAAAATTACTATCAATGAAAGGTAAGTACAACGATTTCTGCATTTATAAATTTTGACATATCCAAAACTCTCTCAAATTTGTTGTTTTTTCTCTCTTTGATATGTCCACCAATATATGAAAATGATTTTATTTTACATTCTCACGTACACATGATTAATCAACCCATATCTACACGATCCATAGGAAATACAGTCTTTATCTATTTATAAATACATGGCTTCTTATAACTTACTTCTAATCTTATACGTAGAACTGTAGGTATAGTTATATAATCATATAATCATCAGTTTTCTAATAATTCTATTAGGAATAGAACTCTAAAGAATGTTATATGTCGGAATTCAATTAATAATACAAGATAAAAACCTTGATAAAAGTAACATGAAACTAATAAGAAATTTTTACTTTAATCATAACAATTTCACCTTTAACTATAAAATGTCATGAATTCAAAATAAAAATAAAAAAACAATAATCGAAAGTCGTATCGTTTTTTTTTTTTTTTTTTTTGTGATAACTAAAAGTCGTATCGTAGTGAGTACATATACCTGCAACACGTTTACCTAATTAATTCTTCTCCATTAAAAGAAGGGTTGACTAATGGTATTCATGTACCTGGTAGCCACCACAAGATGGTGGCAAATAATTACTCCTTTTTTTTTTTTTTTTTCTTCTTTTGTAGAATAGTGGCGATTAATTATTTATGTATTGTCCCAGTCAAAAAAAAATTATATATTAATTGACAATGTCACTTATAATCCGAGAGGTCATGAGTTCGAGACACGACGAAACAAAAATGCCTCAAATTTTAAAAAAAATAATAATAATAAAAAAATTATTTATGTATTGTGTGGTTTGTTGTAATATTTTAATAAATAAATAAATATATATATATATATATATATATTTAAAATTTTAGGTATTTTTGCATCTATTATATTTCAAACTCATGAATCTCTCGGATCATAAATGAGGCTGTTACACCTTCTTGAAAATAAATATATTTTTTAAAATGAATTTATTTGGATAACTTATTTTATTTTATAATCCTATAATAATATGATTTATAAATTTTAGTTTTTTTTAATTATATTTTTTTTAAATATAAATTTAATATTTATAAATGTAAGTAATATTTAGAAAAATTAGTTGTTTTAATCCTTATATTATTATTGTTTGGAAAAATGAGTCCTTGTTTTAATTTTTTGGACAATAGAATTCCTATTTTATTTTTAATTGAATAAGGCGGTCCTTCCAACAAAACTTTAATAATTTTTAATTACCAAAATTAATATGTCAAACATGTGTATATCCCTTTTTTTTTTTCATTTATAATTATATTAATTTATTCACATCTTAATGAAATTCTTGTTTCTTTCCCTTCTAATTATTTTTTTCTTTTGAGATAATTTTATTGGAAGAAATGAGGATTTAGTAAGATTTTAGTTAGTTAATAAAATTATAAATGATAAAAATACCCTTTATAGGACATATATATACTTGACACGTGAATTTCTATGATTAAAAATTATCAAAATTGTATTAAAAAAAAAAAAAAAACCTTTTATCTAGTCAAAAATAAAATAAAAATTTAATTATTCAAAAAATAAAAGCAAGAACATGTTTGTCTAAAACAATAATAGGGACTAAAAAGGCTAATTTTTCTAATATTTATACATTGATTATACATATAGTACGGGTCAACCCAGTTCCATGGACCACTGAATTTTTGAATTTGTGCTCCCATTTGATGATTGATCCGATTTTCGATATGTTGATATTAGTAATACATGCACACACACACATATATATATACACACATATAATTAAGATATTTTTTAATTAAAAGGATAAAATATTCTCTAAATTCTTATCATTATAATAAAAATAATAATAAAGTATTCATAAACATTAGTTAAAGAATAAGGTAAATTGGTAAGTTTAGTCCCTAAACTATTACATTTTGGTAAAATAAGTCCTTAAATTAATTTTTTATCTAAACAGATTTTTAAATTATTCAAATCATGCAAAATAGGTTTTTTCCTTAAATTTTTCTGTTATTTCACTGTTTAGTTAAAAAAAATTAAAAAAAGAAAAATTGTATAAGGGCATTTTAGTCTTTTTACTTGAAAAAAAAATTATAGAAAAATAATTAATAATCCAGGTAGTCCAAGTTTTGGAACATTTACACAATCACAAAATAATTCATCGAGATTTGAAGCCTTCGAATTTGTTGATGAACTCAGAGATGGAGGTAAAAATTGCAGATTTCAGAGTAAGCAAAATCATATGCAGGACCATTTTTTTTTAGTGCACGAACTGTCTTGAATAGGTCTCAACTATGGATGACACTTTTAAATTATGTCCACAATCAGACTAATCTCAACTCGAGTCGGGTAGACTCCTTACCTAGCTCTAGTCCCAAGTTTTTAAATGACTTTATAAGTGAGTGCGATTTTAATTTTACGGCCTCACTTAAATTAGGAGAGCACCTTACCAACTTACCAGACTTTAGATCCCTGCAAGTCATGCGTCCGAACGTGTGCGTATATGAGTCAAGAGAGATTCGATCCAGATACATACGGTGACAAGTAACAACGATGGAAGTTACAATAGATACGCAAGTGATATTTGGAGCTTAGGTTTGACTTTGTTGGAACTGTACATCATTTTCCATATTTGCTGTGTGCTATTTGCTTCGGTGAACCCCCAATTTTACCAGAAACTGCTTCAAAGAAATTCAGAAGCTTGGTTTTTTTATTTTCTGCTAGTGTCCTGAATGATTTCAATTATGGGCGGTACCTTTACGTCATATCTACATTCAAATTAATCCCCGCTTGAGTTGGGTAAGTCCCTTTCAAGAGATAAATTCTCAAGTTTTTAAACAGCTGCATACAAAGTGCAATTTGGATCCCGCGACCTCACTTAAGATAGGATAACACTTACCACCTTACTTACGCCTCGGGATTAGTCAGAAGCTTCATTGAGTGTTGTTTACAGAAGGATTCTAGTAAAAGATGGAGTTCTTCACAGCTTTTGGGTCACCCTTTCCTTGAAAAAGTAAAGAGAGTGTAGAAATTCCCAGATCTATATTCTCAGAATCTGGTAAATCTTCTTTGGTATATATAGAAAGAGAATGTTCTAGATCCTTTTGGTCAGGTAAATTGGAAAGGGAAAAAAAAAAAATCTTCTTTGAGATGTATAAATTAATCCATTTCAACCGTTTTTTTTTTTTTTTAAAAAAAAAAAAAGTAAAAGAAATTGTTGGAATTGCGATATTGAATTCATTATTAATCGTTACATAACTTTTTTTAATCTTCTCCATTTGTCGATTTATATGGCGTTGCAATTAGGTGAAGGGTGGGTTTGAGATTAAAGAAAATAGTTAGAGGACTAAATCAGCCAATTTTCCTTTGTAAATTTTGTAAGTAAAAAGACCAAAAGGCCCTTGAGCAATTTTTTTTTTTTTTTTTTGTTTTAACTTAATAGTGAAATAACATAAAAATTTAACAGAATGACATATTTCACATAATTTGAATAGTTTGGGAATCTATTTGGACAAAAAATTAATTTAAGGATCTATTTCACCAAAGTGAAATAGTTTGGGGACTAAACTTGCAAATTTTCCTAAAAAATAATGTGGAAAAATAATAATAATCCTAAGAATGTGGTTGTTTTGCTTTTTTTTTTCAAAACAAAAATTGATCAACAATAAAGTGTAATTTAATTAATTAAATACTCTTATTTAAAATTAAGAGTAATTATGAAAATAAAAAATATAATTGATTAAATATTCCGTCATATCAAATCAATTCTCTCACGAAGAAATTTTTTATTATTATTAATTCATATTAAGTAAGTATTCAAATTAATTTAAATTTAATTTAATTTAATTTACTTTTATTGAATTTTTGTTCAAAAAAGAGTTTTAAAGCATTTGCTTAATTCAACTAGTAATAATAACGCATTTAAAAGATCATGAGTTCAAGTCACAAAAAAATCTCAAATTTTTCAAAAAAAAAAAAATATATATATATATATATATGCATATTTAAAGCGAATATAGAATTAAAGAATCCGTGTACATACCTACATATATACGACTGCTTACATTATATTAAATTTTTCACTAAAAGAGTTGGAATTTGCTGGAAATCCATCCTCATCTAGTCAACGATCTATGCGATTGGAACCTGAAGTGTATATATATATATATGCTACAATTTTAGATTTTCTTGCCTCGAACAATATCTTCTCTTGAAGGTTAATTATAACATTTAGGAGGTGAAGAAATTAATAGTTATTGAGGGTGTGGATATGGAGAAGCTGAGCATGATTATGATCATGATATTATACGTGACAATCATCACGCCGCAGCCACTCTTAGTCTCAGTATTCGCTCGCGGGGTTGATCCTGATATGAGTCCCGGAGCTGTGGAGAAATGGTTTCAAGAGTTTCCCCATGAGGAGAAGTTGACAAAGTTACACTTCTATTTTCATGATGTACCAAGTGGGGAGAACCCCACTGCCGTGCGGGTGGCACAGGCCAACATTACGTCCACCTCACCTTCCACTTTCGGTGCTGTCGTGGTGATGGATGAGCCTTTGACTGAAGAACCGGAACCCACGTCGAAGATGGTCGGTCGAGCCCAAGGCATGTATGCTGTAGCCTCGCAACAGGAGTTTGATCTGCTGATGACCTTCAACTTGGTGTTCACCGGTGGTAAGTACGGTGGCAGCACCCTCAGCGTTCTGGGATATAACCCAGTACCTCATGAATACCGTGAGATGCCTATACTCGGTGGTTCTGGTGTTTTCCGGTTGGCGCGAGGCATCGCCACGGCCAAGACTTATTCTTTCAATTCTACCTCTGGGGCTGCTATCGTTGAATATAATGTTATCCTTCTGCATTACTGAAGTTGTCATCGTTAAGCTCTTCATTTTCTTTTTTTCTTTTTTTTTTTTTGTGTTCCTCTAAATAAGTTACTCCCTCATTTTTATTTTTTTTTCCCTAATCAGTTTTTTATTATTTTTTCTTGTCACTTTATAAAATTAAATTCTTTTTCTATAATCTCTCTTTATATATATATTCTAATTGATGTCACCAAAAAAAAAAAGGGTTACATCCCTTATTTTAATTTATAATGTAGCCATAAAAAAAAATGTCACATAATCTTTTTAATATTTGGATACACATCAGGACGAGACAAGAAGATATTTTAAGGTGAGAAAGTAAGGTGGATAAGGACACCACCATAACCGACAGAGTGCATCACGTCTTTAAGCCTCTGGTTTTTCTTATTTGTTCTGTATTGTTGGTGGCGGACCTCTTATAGTCTTATGATAAAATTATTGGAATTCCCCACTATTCACTATTCACTATTCACTATTCACTATTCACTATTCACTATTCACTATTCACTATTCACTATTCACTATTCACTATT
>JAXGGT010000119.1:7492-26901 GCA_035583425.1 Marsdenia floribunda | reverse complement strand
GTGGTAACGTTTCTTTTCTTTCTTTCTTTTTTTTTTTTTTTTTTTTTGTTCTTTTATCTTCTGCTAATCTGCTCTGTTTCTCTGTTTTGATGAGCATAGCTTAGTTTCGTTTTAGCTAAATTCCTACGAAAAAGTTTTGATTTTTCTTCTAAATACAGATAATTAGGGTTCGAGGATGATCAGAATTTTGAATTTTCTATAGCTTTACTTTATTCCTCCTCCTTTTTTTTTTTTTTTTTTTTGATAATTACTTTATTCCTCCTTCTTGAGTACCTGAAAATGAATTGCTTAATAACTAGATTATGCAGAATGTTGGCAGCCAAAACTAGTGGCTTCGTGGCGTAAAACAGACGCTATAGAAGCAATCTTCGGCGAGCCCGCGGCTCTTCCGCCCATCAAAATCCAAGAAACAGTTATTCTCCCTGACCAGGCGTTGGTTTTCCTAAAGTACCCCTCATCGGCTCCATTATTTACCAAAAATGACATCAGCTGTATATATATGCTCTCGAACTCATCCGGTCCTCAAATGGAGCTCTCGCCGGAATCAACCGAGGACAATTACGTGGGTAGCCAGATCGTGCGCTGCCCTCTTCCGCCACGTGGTTATATAATCTCCGTTGCTATTAGGTCCAAATCCAACGGTAACCTCCTCTCTGCAGGGCCCACCTACCTGTGGAACTCCTTGGCCTACGAAGCCGTGATCGACCGCGACAACACCACGGTCGTCTTTGTCAAAGGATTTAATCTCAGAGGTGGAAAAGCAGCAGATCCGTCCAGGTTCAAGTGCATCTACGGCTGGGATTTTAGAAAATCCAAGTTCACCTTACAGTCCGACGTAGTCTCGGTTGCTCAGGAAATTGCCCGGTGCCGGACACCTTTAAGTTTGCTGAATAGTCCTCAGAGGATTAAGAACAGTTCCATTAAGGTTTCTGTTAGAATGGTTGGTAGAAGAGGCGTCTTGAACTCCATAGCCCGGCTCCAATTTCGTCTGGAATCTAGACCAGCTGCACGTAAACAGCACGAAATGTGCGTTTGTACCATGTTGAGGAATCAAGATAGATTCTTGCGAGAATGGGTGATTTATCATGGGAAGATTGGAGTGGAAAGATGGTTCATTTATGATAACAACAGCGACGATGACATTGCACAGGTAATCGAGTCACTGGTAAACCATAACTACAATGTCACACACCATGTTTGGCCATGGATTAAATCACAAGAAGCTGGATTTTCGCACTGTGCATTACGAGCTAGAGATTCGTGCGAGTGGGTTGGGTTTATTGATGTGGACGAATTCTTCCACTTCCCTTCCGACACGACATTAAGCGACATTCTTAAGAATAAATCCATGTCTAAAGAAGTTGGGGAATTACGAGCTTCTTGTCACAGCTTCGGGCCATCCGGACTGAAGAAAATCCCGGTTGAAGGGGTGATGGTAGGGTACACATGTCGGATGATATTTCCCGAAAGGCATAAAAGCATAGTGAGACCGGAAGCTCTGAGTAACACATTGATAAACGTGGTTCACCATTTTCAGCTGAAGCAAGGATTCGAGCATGCCCAAATTGAAAGACATAATTTGGTGATAAATCATTACAAATACCAAGTCTGGGAGGTGTTCAAGGAGAAATTTTACAGGAGGGTTGCTACCTATGTCTCGGATTGGCAACAAGAACAAAATGTCGGGTCCAAGGATCGGACACCGGGTTTAGGTACCAGAGCTGTTGAACCTCCAGATTGGTCAAGCAGATTCTGTGAAGTAAAAGACACTGGCCTCAAAGATCGTGTTCTCAATTCTTTCACAGATCCCAAAACCGGTCTCTTACCCTGGCAGCAGCAGCAGCAGTAGTGGCAGGCTTTTAGAGATCCCCCAGTTACCCAGTAAAAGACATGAAAATCTCTCTCTTCTTTCTTGATTTTTGCCTCTTATGTTCATCAAAGTGGATGATCTTGCTTGATTCATTCTTTTGTACATTACTGTTCAAAGAAAAGTCAATACCAAAGAAGTAGTAAATACATATATTTATATATATATATATATCATGGTGAAAGGTAAACTTTTTGACTTGAATAATTTTTAGTGGGCATTATATATTCTTCTGGCTGGCAATGAATATATTTGACACTTCCATTTTTTTTTTTTTTTGTCTTTTTCCCAAAGGTTATAATTAAAGTGAGTGATTTTTCTTGGCCAATATCTACATGACTAAATTGGAAGACTTATATGCAATGTATGCCCCACTATGAAAAGGGAAATTTTATTGGATTAGGGTTCATTGTTTTTGCTATAAAAATCGAAAAATTAATAAAATTTTGTTAGTTTGTTTATGTTTGTAAGATTTGTTATAAACATTTAAAATACTTGCTTTATTTCAAAATAATATGTCCAAATTATTGTATGTAATATGTTATTTGGAGTAAAATTACACAAATAGTATTACAAAAGTTTAAAATTACATTCACACATACAATTTAAAATTTATAACTCAAAAAGAATTCAATTTGTACAGAAATTAATTTGAATATAAATATAGAAATATATATATATTAAAAGTGTCATTTATAATTAGGAACCATCTAGAACACTTCACTTATTAAGTAAAAATAGATAAATACTTTTTTTTTTTTTTTTAAAAGTGTAAGGAAATCTATAAATTTTGAAATTTAAATTAAATTACTTATAAATGAAATATATATATATATATATATAGGAAAATTGGACAATTTAGTCCGTATTTTATTTTCGTTTGGAAAAATTAGTCTTTATATTTTTTCTTTTAACTTTTTTAGTCCACAAAGTAAAATTAATTGGATAAATAAGTCTTTCTAAACATATTTTTTCCTCATTTTTTATGCCAAAATTCATGTAATTTACAAGTGTGCTATTAAATAAGAGTATTTTTACCCAATTAAAAAAATTATACATACAAATTATGTGACTTTTGGCATCAAAAATATGTAAAAATATGGTTATAAGGACTTATTTATCCAATCCATTTTAATTTTGGGACTAAAAAAGTTAAAGAAAAAATATAAAGACTAAATTTTTCCAAACGAAAATAAAATACGGACTAAATTGTCCAATTTTCCTATATATATATATATATATATATGGTATATTGAAATGAAGGGTTGTTTTGTAGTTTAAGGAAACTTTGAGGGTAAGGAAGTAACTATGCCGAAAATTCGAATCCAGTGTATTTATTATTATTATTATTTTAAATTCGTGATGGCCGCTGTTCCTATCCTATGATGCCCTAGCTTGCCCAATTCAAAAGATTTTGACCGTTATGTGTAAACAAATTTCACTGCCATCATCGTCTTTCCCCCTTTACGGACTTCCACCATTCTCTGCAAGAGACCTGAACAAAAACAATGGCGGACGAAAGGCTATTCAAGAGCCCCACAAACTCCAAGGATCATGATCATGATAAACCAGGTGTTGTTATCAACAGCGGAAGCAGAACCGACACTTTGTTCAGCCCAAGATTCAGATCCGTAGCAGAAATGGCTGGTTGGGACGAAGAGGCACTTCTGATCGCCAGTCTCATTGTCGAAGACACTCCAGAAAGGCATTCCAAGCAGAAGAAACGTCCTGATTTGCCAAATTTCAGGACTCCCCCATCAAATTCAAGAAGGTGACTTCATGCGAAGACTTTTAAGAATCCCAAAAAAAAAAAAAAAAATAGAATACAAGTCTTTACCCCCAGAAATCCAAATTCTGACCTTCTTGGTTAAATTTGGGGTCTTTTATTCAATTTATAGTTGTAATATTTGGGTATTCTCAGGAAACGCAGGGCTCAGAGGAGGAGTCCCACTTCCACCATGCCAGTTGTTGTTCTTAACCTTGAAGATGATGTACCTACAAAAGAAGGTGGTGTTCTTCTCTCTGCAACAATTTTTTTGATGGAAATTGCTCTTTGCCATTTGTGTAATCGAATTTCATTTTCTTTAATGCTCAACAGAGATCGGGAAGAATTTGTCAGAACCAAAAATTGTTGAAACCGAACAGAAGAAAACTGGCAAGGATGAATCTGATGCTCAAAGATCGACTGATTCCTCCTCGAGTTCAGCTATTCCCTGCATGGACCGGCTTCGTGAGGAGCTTTCTTGCGCGGTAAGTGCTTGAGTGTCCCACCTATTCTTCAAGTTCCCCATTATGGAATTTTCAAACCCCATGTTAGACAATCTGAGTAGTTGGTGAAGCATTTCAGTTGTTTAACAACTCATAAGAGGTTCATTGTGAAACAGACTCAAAGTATATATATCTTTATTTTTATTTTATTAATTAATTTCGGAAAACTTTTGATTATCTTTCAAAGAACAATCATCCATTTCCCTTTAATTGTTCTTGATTCCTTTTAATGCTAACTCGCTGTGTCGCATTGATTTTAGCAGATATGTTTGGAGATCTGTTTCGAACCCAGCACCACTCCTTGTGGACATAGGTATATTATTGATAAAACATTTTAACCTGACACTGTCTACAACATTTTAATATATATATATATATATATATATTTTTGTTGGGTTGTCGTGAGTGCAGTTTCTGCAAGAAATGTTTGAGATCTGCTGCTGACAAATGTGGAAAGAAATGCCCAAAATGTAGGCAGCTCATCAGGTACGATTTCATTGGAGCAGTAACATTTTGCCTTGCCTTGATGATGGCAATAGATTGTGGGGGTGGAATATAAGAATGACATGTATTTTTTACACTTGAATCATTGCAGCAATGGAAGGTCTTGTACAGTAAACACTGTTCTCTGGAACACAATTCAACTGCTGTTTCCCCAAGAAATCGAAGCAAGAAAGGCATCTGGAGCTTTAAATCCTCGAGAAGCTCAGCGTCAAAGCCCGGTAAGAGTGAACCGCTGCTACAACAACGAGAGAAATAGGAATGTTGAATTATTAAACAGTCCAGAGGCCGAGATTAGCAGTCCTCGTAGAAGTAGTCGTCGACGGAGTGTCAATGTCAGGCCTTCCGTGATGTTGAGGAGAGGAGAGGATGATGCGGCAGTAAGGAGGAGGAGAAATGAATTGCCAAGCCAAGCCGAGGATGCAGCACTGGCATTGAGACTGCAGAGACAAGAGTTCTTGGAGGTTTTTAGGGGATCTCATGAACAACAAAATTATAGAAGTTCTCTCCAACTAGCCACAGAAAATTTGCGAGCTATGGCAACAAGAGCTACAAGCTTCCGCAACAGAGGCAGAACAACAGCCACCTAGAACACACTCCATGTGGGTTCTTAAAAACATACTTTAAACTTGGCAGATGAGCCACACTGCTGTGTATTTATAGCACAGATCCTCTTCATTCCGGATCCATGACTTTGTACCAATTCTGGAAGATAAAGAACCTGAGTTTTCAATCATTCCTGTTCTTGCGTGGTTAATAATAATAATAAAGCACAATACAAAGAAGTAAGATACATAGATAAAATAGTCCTTTGGCCCCCAATACACAGCTTTTGCTCTACAGCTAAAATTGAGATGAAAAGAATCTGAGGATCAAACAATGAAATTGACATGACACGATCCAAGCTGTTCGCGTTCACTGGGGAAACTTTTTGAGTTTCCGAATAGCGAAACTGTGGCAACAAAGCCTCACAAATTCTCTTTTGCTGTCCCCAACGACAGAACCTTTCACCTTATACGATATTGGTAGAGATGCTCATTCCTCTGATAGTTGAGTTTCTGTCAGTGCCTATGAAAATGTCTTCGACCATTACGGCCAGCCTCACCACTTTTCCTGTTCCTTCTCTGAATGATCCCAAAAGCAAATGACATCACCCCAATGGCAGCCATGACATAAAAAACTCGGTAAGGTGCCAAAGCCAGGCCACAAAGGTAGGAAAAGAATCCAGCGACCAGGTATCCAGAGCTCAGCCTGATTTCCCAATCAGGTATCCCAGGAAAGGGAAAGAAGAAGAAATTAAACTCTGGCTTGGAATCGCAAATCCCATGCAGAATGACTCCAATGCAGACAGTAGAATCCAAGAACCAAGGAAAGTTCTGACCAGTACCAATTCTCTGCAAGCAACAAAAGTTCTACTGTTTGAACATATTGAACAAGAAAATTTAATAACATGAAAACATGGGGGAAGATTAAGAAGCATGTCCGGTAACTAGTTCTTTGTCCAAAAACAGGAAGAGAGAGAGGGGTTGCCAAAACCGAAACAGAAAAAGGAGGAAAGGATGGTCCATGTGCTTTGATAAAGTTCTTATGAGCTGTTAACGGAATCTTAATGTCAGCGCTCTGGCAGTTTAATAGAATTAAAACATAAATGACAGGTTTAAACATTAATCATGATAAACCCACATTTACACTGGAGCTAAGAGAACCCTCAGAGGAGGAAGGGGGGGGGGGGGGGCGAATGGTAAAGAAAAAAAATGTGAGGGTTGTGGGATTGTTTTGCCCCATGAACATGTTTACCAAGAAAATTAATAAAAGAATTTTTTATGTAACAACCAGATTTTCACACTTGAAGCCCGCCGCCCAAGAAAATTCTACAGATGGAGGTTCATGCTTACCTGCAGCCATGCCACCATCGATGGGACAAACATCAATGCTGCAAGAAGATGTAAGATTAGCAGGCCATGCCGGTGGTGGAAGATCTCTAGTTGTGTTTCTCCAAAGCTTCTTGTGGAATTAGGACTATGAGAATTACTCTCATCTGCAGAAAAACTATACTCGTGTATAAACTGCATAGAGGCATGGTTACCTTCATTTTGTGATTCAACCAACTCCTTACTTCCAGAAGAGCTGCAAAATGAGATGCAATGAAACATTTTTTTTTTTTTTTTTTCCCCTTTTAATTCAATACTCACAATGAGAACAAATTTGCCATCTATTTGTCTGATGAGGATAATATGAAAAATGACTATTCACAGATAATAAGATAACACAGAACCACAAACTAAATTAAGAAAATTTGTGTGGCTTCAAGTCACCGTAAGAAAATAGATGTTTGATTCTTCCACCATTTGCAATGGAAGTCCATGTACTTCAACGAGAGCTTAGCTACAAGTTATCTTTCAGATTTATTCAGTCAGAAAAGAAACTACACAAGGATTTAGACAAATAACAATGTCAAACAACAGACCCTCAAGCAATGTGGATCTTTTTTCTGGTAAAAAACCATTACAGATATTTCTATAGCTTTATGTCATGTAAAATTCACCAAAAAGAGAATAGAAAACTTTAGGCATGGATTCTATATTGAACAACAGCACGTCAAACTATACCTGCATAATGCAATATGACAGCAGACGATATGAGATAAGATTAATACAAAGAGGCCCATGGCTGGATGTACAAAGCACACCAATATAATAGCTACCAGAGCTGTGACTGTCAATGGGTTGGATCTTATAATTCTCACCACCTGTTTCATAAGAAGTTAGAAATGAACAAATTCTGACACAAATGATTCACTTCTTTTAAAATTGCACCTTTAGAAAGCATAAATTTGGAAAAAAGCCAAAAACCAACCACTAATAAGGTTAAGAGAATAGAAAGTTTTAACAAGTTAATTCTCTATTTTCATCGTCAAAAGAAAATAGATTAACTAAAAATTCTTGTTTCATCATATTAGAACAGATTCACTACGTATTTAACACAATATTACCTTCAATGATGAAAAACTGGCAGATAGATTCAGAAACCAACTAAGAAACAAGAAGCAGTTCCCTTCCCATGGTTGCCACCTGCATCATCATCTGTATTAAATCAATAAAATATGCAACAAGCCAGACTGATGTGGAAAAAATACGAATAAAGCAATATTCCTAATGCCATTTACTTAGTAATCAAACTAGTAGGGCCACCAATTAAGACATCAAACCAGATTCTAAACAGAAAGCTGTAAATCAAAAGACATAATGTTTTTCATTTTTGGATCTCCTGTTTTAACAGGAGGATTGAATCACCAAGGAATCTCCAACAAGAGTCAGTGCCTTCCTATCCTTTATTTGTTTAACTCTATCTTATGCTTCCAGTGCACATATAGAAAACTAAAATTTTTGGAGAGACCAGACTTACCGTTTCTTGAAGAAAACATGTACCGTAGCAGCCATATAGAAGCCAACTTGAGAAATCAATACCAGCATAATTAAGGCCCCATTAGCTAACAGATAGCAAATGATTGAGATTATGAAGAAGCTCACAGCTGGAGGAAGAGATTGAGAACTGAGGCCAGAAAATAATAAGGCCAACATAATGGGTAATACAGCAAAAATTAAAAACGGAATTGGCATCCTCAAATTTGACTCAACAGCTGAGAGCATTGATGGTACACGCAGATCAAATTCCCATGCTTGTGCTTGCCGCATCAGAGCAAAAAAGGTTACAGCAATAGTAAGACCAGTAATCTGTATCATGGCAATACCAAATCATCTTATTAGCAAGAAACAAAATGAATACAAAAAATAGGAAGTCTCACTGTGTGAAATAAGACTTATGCAAACATGAGAAATAGTCTTGTTCTAATGCAATGTGTCAAAAATCTACTTGAAAACTAAGAGAAAAGGAGGGACATCATGAGATTAAGACAACAAAATATCTCCTGTAGGTATCTATGTCAGAAATATGTTTCACCTTTGAAAAATATAGGAGCAAAAATCTGCCAGCAGCAGCTGAGACAGAAACACTGATGCTAGTTTTATATGAACAATGAGGATCCACCTGCACATGAATAAATTGTGAAATATTACCATTGGCCGATAAAGTTCCTCAAGTAATTAATGCTTTAGTAAGAAAAATGCCAAGCTTTGAAATCATACAAGTAATAGAACAACAGTCTTTTCAGATCCTTGGATAGAAGACCAAAGTGCTGGAGAAGAATCAACAACTATTGTTTCGGAATACAGATTTGGAAATACATGAAGACCAGAAGTAGCATCCCAAGCGAGAGCTACAGGGGGAAAACAACGCAGCTTACAAAGTCCTGCATTATAGGGATTGAATTAGAGAGAATTTGGAACATAACTCCTTAACACACCCCACCAAAAAAAAAAAAAGGAGATGACAGCAACAGAAGTACCACAATTATCCAAATATACCACATTTCAAGAATTAAACTCATTTGTTAGTAATCTTAACCATAGAATATCTTAAATTTCAAGCTTTCACCTAAATGAGTAGTGTGTATACAGAAAAATTGTGAATCAGGTTGGATATAGTAATCCTTACTGTTCGTTTCAGCATCACCAGTATCTTCAAGAGAGAATTCAGACCTTTTTATTCCACAGCCTGTAGTTTTTAGAGACAACTTTGCAGGCAAAAGACCTAAGCTAACAGAAAATGATAGGTTCAATGCAAGAGGATGATCCTCATTTAGTAGAGAGTCCTGTTACAATTAGATCAGAAAAAGAACCATCATCTACAAGATCAGAAGACAAAAACTCTAAGATAATATGAGCTTATTTGAGTGATTAAGATGCCTCATGGAAATAATAACCTTCTCTGAGATCATAGAATGAATCAATGTCCACGGAGAGAATGACATCTCCCCTGCATCTGGACTGAAGAACTGTCCAACTCCCATTGAAGTGGCTGGTGGAGGCCGCCCTGAAAGAGTCTGAGCACGGGAAGTCAATAAGCATATTGCTAAAGTTAACAATTCCAATATAAAAGTTGCAGCATATCATGTTTCTTTCTTTTATAGGAAAGAGGTTTATTGCTCAAAGAAAATTGTATCAGTATAACAATTAAACATCACCATTACCCATATTCTTTATTTACAGCAAATATAACATGAGAAACGCCAAAACAAAAAGAAAATGATCAATTTGTATAACTCATATGTAAACACGCACACAGAACATCAAAAGGGTGAAGGAGATAATACCATGCGAGGAGCAACTGAGATTGTCAGAAATCTGAAGCCACGCACATCATTCGGATGCAACCAGAAAATGGCAGAAGGAGGTGCTTGTTCAGTTTGACTACCTGGCTCAATCTAGGAGCACCAATATACAAGTTAAGAATGGATGTCTCAAAAATCTAAATAAATTCTAAATATTGGTATTCAGTAAAATTCTGGGCATAAGAATGATTAAACACATCCACTACCTGCCTTGGAGCTGGTCCAGATGGAATATGCACCATCCTTGATGTGACTTCAACAACAGAAACTTCAGAATTCGGAGTTCCCTTCTCACGCCAAAGATGAAGCCGGACCCCAGAGCATGGGGAAAGATTTGTGACAAAAATAAAGTGCTTCTCTCCATTGGACCCCTGATACATAGCAATGTTAGTGTAATTATAAATTTACCTTCATGTAAAAGTGGGCTACCATTTCAGAGATTCAACAATGAAACAACTAAAGTGCAATGAAAACCGAAACAAGGACATCCATTTTACATCTGGAATTGTCAGGTTCATATTCCAAAAATGTAAGACCCAGTTCTGTAACAGTTATATAGTTTCAAACTTACTAAGTTTAAAAAGGAAAGAGAAAGCAATTGAGAACAACATAAACAAAAATAAGTAAAAAAGAAAATTTGAACAGTAAGAATATGCCATCAGTTGCATACCTACACTGGAGTAAAAACAGTCACAATTCTAAAATTATAAATGACGCTTACTAGTTTCTGAATGTCCAGCCATCTTCTCCTCCCATCCATGGCCAAAACCGTGACTGTTGTTGTTTGAATATACAAGTCCTTTTCAAGTCCATCCTCATTCCAATGAACATTAATAGGACAAGAAAATAAATGGGGCAAATGAGATCCTGTAACATAATGAAGTACTATTAATCGGCTGAAAAATTATCACCCCAAAAACATATCCACATGTGCATGTGCAGAAACTGGGTAGTTGTATCTTAAACTCAAGATGAATGTGACTACGTACAAGACTCACAAAACTAGAGCTGAAGGGAAAATGGTTTCCAAGACAATGCTTTGGAATAGCTCCACACATTTAATGGCAATTACTATGATTGTAATGTTACATGCTTTTCCAATGGCATTCAATAGATTGTGAAGGAAACCTTTTTTTTTTTTTTTTTTTTTAATTTCTGTCATGTAATATTCCATATCCAATGGTGGTAACATATAAAACTATTAAGACCAAAACAACTTGATCCATTCATCAGAGCAAAACAAGTAGATTATTTCAGCTAGTTTCAGCATTGGTCCAAAAATAAAGATTAAAGATGGGGAAGATGAAAATACCATTTCCATCTTCAAAAGAAGTTTTGACTGATTGCCTATGCGATTGTGACAGTGCCAACCAATTAAAATTTTGTGGTATACCACTATGAAGCATTTTGGTGAATATTGCAACTCTTTGTCGTACATCATTAAAAGGTTGACCATGGTCTTTGTCTATCAGGCTAAGGAGAGTGTGCGATACCTGAATTTTGATAGAAAATATCAGAACTGTACTTTCATGAAATAAAATAGCTAAAGAAACGAATATGAGGTACCTGCACAACTAATTGATTACACCACAGGATAACCTGATGTTCCATTGACAACCATACATTCTTCATTCCTGTACTACTTATCATAAAGCCATGTGTAGGAGGTACAATGCCATCAAGGGATTCTAACTTTGACCGTACCTGAGATTAAAGCAAAGAAATAAGAAAATGTACTAGCATCCATTATGAAGAAAAATACTTTTATTAAAAAACAAAAAGAAAAAAAAAAATGTTAAAAAGAAATGCCTCATGGGATCAATTTATATAGAACGAGGTAGCTAGCTATTTATACTGCTATTGTACCAACGATGGTCAAGAGGCAATAATAGAGGGTGCTGATGTTCAAGAAACAAAAGCACAGCAAAAATTGAATTGAACAATTTAACGTATTGTTAGAAAAATATTTCTGATACAATCCTACCCGATGAACTATTAATAGAATAAAATTTTCAGAAAAGAAAAGAAAAGGCCTAAACTAACATTATGCTATGTTTCTTGAAGTAGAAGAAGCCCTATAAAGCTTGTGAGGGTTTCCAGAGTACTGCAAGTAAAAGAGGAAGCCGAAATTGGATGATGAGTAATAATAGTGAAGACCTAATATTATTCCTGCCACAAGGTATTGAGAGGAAAAAAAAAGATACCTGGTAATCATTATAACCACCAGAAATTGAAACAACAACAACATTTGAAAGTGAAGGACGAGAAAGATAACGACCAACTCGAGAGATTCGAGCCTTGTATCCTTTTCTCCATTCATTATTTACTTGTGTGTAATAGTGGCCCAGGGATGGCTGCAATGCCAAGGGAGGTGACCTGCATGAAGTAATAAAGAGATCTACAAATTAAGAAACAAAAACAGGGTTTTCAAAACTTCAAAGGAAAACAAAAGAAGCAGTGTTGAAGCTTACTGGTGTGGTGTAGAGAGTGTCAGAACAGTCTCAACAGCTGACTTCCTCAATTGTGGATGAATAACTACAGCTCTAGCAACAAAACCCCCCATGGAATGACCAACCAATATGACACTTGTCGGCAGACTCCCAGAGTCAGCAGCGCCTTCTTTGTTCCTCATGTCATAAGACTCTTTGTATTGATCCAAAATCTGCATATGTAAAAATTAAAATAAATAAATAAAGTAAAAATCCCATTACTTTGATACAATATGATAGCAAAAGAACACAGGAAAAAAAATAACGAGATAGAAAAGAAAAACAGTTTTCTCAAAATCTTCAACCACCCATAAAAAACAAATTGTAATTGAAACACAAACATTTCAAAACATACATTATGTAGTCTAGGAATGGCTAACATTTAAACTTTAACTTCAAAGGTTAACTACAACATGATTTACCAAGAGCTGATTAAGCCTATGTACAGTAACAGAAAAAAGTACTGATACCAATCCTGTAAAATTGACTGTAGTTTTCCATTCATGTTCAGCATGGAACAAGTTATTTCAGTTAATACAGCTTTGTTGTATTATTTCTCGCATTGTCCCTTGTCTTTCTATTTCTCTAGGAAGTGTCAGATTAATTGCAGGATTTCTATGCATAAATCATCAAAATAAAAAGTAATACCCTGTGAACAGCATATACTACATATTCGGCATGTTCTTCAAGTATCCGACCATCCATTGCAGAGTGTTCACCTTCAAGATCTACTGCAAACCAGTCAAGCATGCGTATATATTGACTGGGTAAAGGCATGCCAAAATCTTCCACTCCTAGATTGCCAAGATTTGGAGTAGCTTCTGAATAAAAAGTATGCTCAGGTGGACCTCCTTGAAAAGCCCTATCAGATTCTGCAGCTAAAGATCTAACCTGTACGGAAAAGGAAAGAAAAAGATCACTTGGAAACCTTACAATAGAAAATCCATTTTACTAGTAAATTGAGAAGAAACTAAAAAGTAATCGGGGTCACAACTTATACCATAGGTAATATAAATAAGTGCTATTTGCAGTGTTTCAATCTGGAACTAAGTTCAAAAGGAAGAAATTTGAGTGAGTAGCTGAATCAATTTACCCTATTCAACACATGCATTAGGATTATTTATAATGTAAAATCATTAGAAACTCATGGGAATAGTCAAAACACCCTACAGTGAGAACCTGAGCAATTTAATTATTAGCATGATAAAGTTTATCCCCTAATATATTTTGGGATTTCTGAGTAACAACTAGTACTTCATCTTGAAAATATTCCTAGTTACAAATAAACTTGAATTTTCACCGAAAAGAAAGAAAACGGAGATTTTGCTTATAGATAGGTAATTTCTGATTCTTGCCCGGCGTCATGGATTATTAAGTAATAAATACTTAAACCTAGATAAGTTAGTGGAAGGACAGCTGCAAATAGATCATTTGCCATTAGAAAGACTGAAGGACTAGATTTGATGAATAAATTGGAAACACTTGCCTGTTTGTAACTTCCGCCGTTGCCAGGTATGAAGAGAACTGGAACACCATTGAGCTGTTTAAGGTGCTCATTGAAATCGATATGCTTCCAGCCTTCGTGGTACGAATACAAACCATACTTAGCTAATGAAACATTTTTTGGTGTGGAGATGGGAATGTAGGTGGGATACATGTAGGTCATAATACAGCCATTTGATATGGGCTTCAGCAGATGATACAGTCCCGCAAGAGCTATCCCAAGGGCAATTACAACCAGAGCTGCAACTCTAAGTTTAGCTCCGAAACCACACATCGTGATTTGTGAAGACACTCTAAAACCCAAATTCAAACTCATCCTCTCAATCACTAGACAAAAAGTTCCATCCTTTCTGCGTAACCCAAGAAGCAAAGTCTAAATATCAACCTCCACATTTAATCGAGCTCGAAAAAATCAATAGGAAAGAAAAAAAAAATGAAAATGAAAACAAGAATTGAGCATGCATATATTCTTATCTGTATTGGATCTAAATTTTCTCGAAAAACGAGAAGGATAGGAAAGGAGATATGGCAATTCGAAAGAAAAGGGAGTAAAGAAGCACCTGGATCTAGCAACATTGTAGAGTCTCGGATCATCAGTAAGCCACTAGACAGTAGCAGTCTGAAAGAGGAACCTTGGCTGAAAACAGTGATGAATCTGAGTTAAATCTTGCCTTAATTATTGTGGGGAAAGAAATAAGAAACCTTTTTATTTTTTGAAAGGGGTTTGTCTTTCGTTGTCCAACAAGGTAAAGAGTGTGGACTCGGGTCAAAGCCGGGTTCGATGTCCTGTCCGTTTAAACTGAGAATTAATAGTTCTGTTTCTGTAGCAGTGTGTAAGATCTCCAGGACCATGATCCACACACGCGGGTTCATAGGTCTACTACATCCGTATTCGCAGGGACTACTACCACCTTGAGACCCCAACAAGACTGTGACACGTTATACACATTGAACCTTAAGGAATGCTAACCTGAGAATATCTTTCAGGTGTTTTTTTTTTTTATTTTTCCCCCTCGAGAATCCTCAGAAAAGGGGAGGGGGGAGGGGGCAAATATGACTATTATAGGGGGACTTGCGTGTCTCTTGATAGTGAATATCGACTATTGTGGACAAACGAATCCAGTTGTTTGGACTTTTACAAAAATGGCAACAATGGTAAGAGATTTTCTTTATCATTATTTTTAATAAAAATAAATGTAAATCTCAATGAGCATTGTTACTCTAAGACACATTTAATGTCCCGACCAATCAAATTCCAAATTACTGAATTTATTTAAGAAAAAATGTCAATGTCAGTGATTTTATCCTTTCCATTTTTATTGGTATTGTTAGGAGGAGGGTGACGAATTCGTAAAGGTGATTCCAAACTCTCTACCTAATCAGGTGTTTGAAAGCAACAACAATAGTGAGCAGCTAACCAAACAGTCAAAACACAGTAATATTACCTAGTAATACAACCTTGTCTTGCGGGTGAATTCCAGCTCAACAAGAAGCTTAATCTGAAAAGATGTAACCTGACGGATCTGACATCCTTGAGAAAGATATGATCAATTCCTCTTTTAATTTTTACACTCTGTCAATTGAATGATTGAGAGGGCAGGTGGGCTAAGAAAAAGAAAAAGGAACAGAATCAGAAAATCAAACACCATGAAACAAATGTTCAGTTCTATTAATCACAAGATACTGGTACATGTGATAATCTGGAAAACTATCACAAAAAGCCATTTGGTTGTGGCATATTTCAACTCAATTGATTCATCTATCTTACAAAATGAATAAAAGAAGGAAGAAGTTCAATAGCCAAGACAGTCACTAAGGTACAGACAGCACTCCGATCACAAAATTGTGTCACCGAATCTCAACTGACCTCCCAAGACGCATATATATATATATATTACATGGGCAGACAACACTTCATCACAATCTCAATAAGAGAACTCGTGACCTCGGAGTGATATATACTTCTTGACCCAAATCGCAACGTCCTCAGCACATGCCTGGGCCTGAGGGGTACTAAGTAGCATTCCAAGCGTTGCAAATTCATGAACTGCATCCTTGTATTCAAGAAGCGGAGCATCAACATTTACTTTCCGGAGCTCTTCTGAGTAGGCAATTGCTCTGTCCCTCATCCAGTCGTGCTCAGCCACAATTGTCATTGTGGGAGGCATCCTCTTTAGAGGGGGTCCCCGGCCAGGGACTAGTGGATTTGCAGCAGGGTGATCTAAACTGAAATCCTTCTCCGGTAGAAATAGTTTCCATAGAAGAATGCACATTGCCTTGTCATAGAAATAGGAATTTGCCAGTTTTATCTCAGAATGCGTTGGAACACTTCCAATGAAAAAAGGATACATCAAAACTTGTGCTACCACCTTGACAGGGTCCAAAAGTTTGCCTGCCTCTACAGCTTTTCTAGCTACATAATCAGCAATGTTTCCCCCACAACTAACCCCAAGAAGAACACATCTGTTACAGAAGATAAAATTCCCCATTATCAGACAACAGTACAGGATATTCCAACAAAACACAAAAAGATACATAAGCGCCATCAGCATATGATTTTACGATAAAAGCTTGAATGCTAACGAATTATACGAAATAAGAAATATTACATGGTAGAAGCAAAATAAACTGACACTAGCTTAATACATAAGCAGTATGATTAAATATTAACTTAAAAATAAACTTGTTTCCCCAATTTTAGCAGTATTCAGGATCATGCCTATAGCAAAACTCCACAGATCCTTTCCATCATAAAGTTGTTGTCAGATTCTATCAGAGACTAACTGGAACAAGCAAAAGTTTAGTAGTGTTTTGAGAACTTCGACAAGAATAGACTACAATAACAACTTCAGAATAACATCCAGCATATGATGCAAATCCTATAACCTACAAGGAGCCCCTAAGACCTACTCTTCTTATTATACAACCTTTGGCACCACAATCTCAGGGTAAAGTGTAATGCACTTACTAAACAAAAATCAACAATTCAGTAACTCAGAAGTTAAGTTGTTGATGGGACATTCAAATATGCTGATAAAAAAACCCTATTGGGGAAAACTAAAAACACACCAGTTTCATCAGAATGAGGACAATTTCATTCTGCCACATATGCCAGAAAAACATAAAAATACATGGGAAATTGGAGAGCGGTGGCTTGAAACAATATGGGGGCGGGAAGAGCAGATGGTCAGGTTCAAACAACCAGAGAAGCCCACAAAAAACAATAACTTTAAATGCAACTTCTAAGAGCACTGCATGAACCATTAAAAATTCAAGTGTCAGAGGGATCGTGTAGGAAGAACCCACCCACTAAACCATTATCTACCCTATTTCATCCAATATGACGGGGGAAAATCAAAGAAAATCCTAGATCAATTTAACAGTTCCTTCTCTAAACTTTGTGACAGATAGATGACAACACTTGGTAGCATAGTTCAAGGCCATTCAAAGATAGAAGTGAAGAATTTTAATTGAACTAGTTCAGTAAAAATTTAATCCATACTAGTACAATGTCTGTAATGTAGAATTACAGCAGTAATTGAATAGAACGTTTGAGCTTGGTTCCATCGAACCAAACTTGAACTTAATCAAACACAAAATATATGAGCTTGTTTGATTAATTTTCAAGTTCAACGTGCAAATTCGAATTATATTTTTAAATTACTATAAGACAAAATCATGTTTTGTTTGCGAACAGTCAGATTAGTAAAATGCAGAGAAGAAATACATTATCCTTGGATAAGCCGTTTTCACCATCAGAACCATAAGCTAAATATCTATAACAGGAAAGGAATGGGATGAATATAAAATTAGATGGCCGAATCAACAATCAGCTTACCTTGAAGGATCTCCGTGAGCAGCCAACCAGGGCTCCACCATAGATGCACCGAACGCATCGGCAATAAATCTCTGAACATCGGACTTCCTCAGGTCTGTGCCATTGCTGTCGCGCGTACTTCCCAAGGACTTACTGCATTCGGCTAAGTTGGCCTGTTTCGCCAGCCATTGCAGAACCTTCAGCCCATCCTCGAATGCTGCTGGATACCGATTCTCCGGTGCTAACCTGTAGCCAACTGCCAAGACAATGACATCGCAAACTTTAGCAATTCTCCGGCAAAACAAATCATTAGCCACGGAATCATTGCTACCACTGACGAATCCCCCTCCATGAAATTGCAACATCACAGGCAATCTTCGATAATTATCTTTAGCCGGATTATATCCTCTGTACACACCATTTTCGGATTTCACACTAGCATCGTCGGTAGTACAGCCGTAGCTATTCCTCCGACTAGCCTGATTACGAATAGACTCCACACGCGGAGTAATGACTCCATTAGACGAGCAGTAGCTGTTGCGGCGGAGGAGCAATTGATTGGAATCGGATCCGGAATCTGGATCGGGTTTTCGTCCAGGACCTCTATCCTTGCCCCTGGATTTGTTAGGTAGCGATTTGAAATCAGCATCTGCAGATGCAAGGCAAGTATCGGGGATAAAGATTCGAATAGACAGAGAAGTTAAAGGATCGATATGAATATCCTTGGTAGCGACGCCGTCGGAGAAGGAAGGATTGGGAGCGGCGATGGATTCCTCGTCCTGGCGCGATGTAACGCCGAAAGAGGAGCTGATCTCATCCGCCGCGTGAGGGTTTTGCATCCGATTTTGTAATCTATGCTTTAACAGGAATTTGAAATAAACACTGTACAATTTAACCCCGACGCTTGGCATTTCCCCAATACCTCTTTTCTTCTACGGGAAAAATAAAAACAACATGAACCCAGATGCCCGCAAACAATTTCCACCTTCCCTCTCCGACTTCGACGTGACCAAAAACGACAAAATCCTTTACTTGGTCGATGCAATTTTTTAAAAAAATTGCTGCTTAGTGTTTATTCGAATTAGAAGAAGAAAAAAAATGTCTGAAGTGAATCCAAAATAGGGTTTTCGGGACGGAAGTTTTGGGAAAACAAAGGAGGGTGAGATCGGCGGAATGTGTGAAGGAATCCGGGAGGGAAGATGAGTGGCGTGGGAAGGGAGAGAGAAGGGGGAGAGTGGAGGAGTGGTCGGGATAGCGGCTAATAATTTGGGGGCATCCAAAATCAATTAATCTCATCATCATAATCAGAGTCCTACTCGATGGTATTTCTTGTCTTTTCTTTTCTTTTCTTTTCTTCTTCTACTCCAAGTAGTTTTATTCCTTTTTTTTTCCCATTTTTTCCGCTATACTCCTCATACTATTAAATAGGAGATATTTTTCACCTTGTAAATTTTATTATTCAATTATGATAAAAATATATAATAAGTCAACCACTAAATATAAGTTTAAGTAAGGTTACAGACGCTTATCTCCCACAAGTAGGGATGGCAACGGGGACGGGGATATACGGGGACTCCTTTCCCCATTCTCATCCCTGGTTCTCACATATATTCCCCATCCCCGTTCCCATCCCCTGCCGAGAATTTTTTTTTCATATCATCCCCGCCCCGTTGGGGATCGGGGATCCCCACGGGGAATTTTCACCACTTATTTTTGTATTATTAAATAATTATT
>JAXGGT010000118.1:0-32341 GCA_035583425.1 Marsdenia floribunda | reverse complement strand
ATAGGGTCGGGTATGGGTATAAATTTTTTGGACCCGACGGGTATCGGGTAGGGTACGGGTCCAAAAATATATTCTCGGGTCCGGGTACGGAACTAGTAGTTCCGGACCCGATTGGACCCGTTGACAGGCCTACCCGCGTGTTCCACAATTCGAGATATGTTTGCATGCGCGAGTCTTCTAGCACTATTGGGCCTCCCTAGGTGGATTAGTCTGGCCGGAATGGTTTTGGATACCACCATAAAAAAAAAAATATATATATATATATATATATATATTTATCAAATAATGTGAGAAAGATCCAAAGAATATATCTGAATACTTCAAGATATGACTAAACATACTTGAGTTTAGACCTTTTATTTGATATAATAAGTAGAGATATATAAGTAAAATTGTGAAAAAAATTATATTACTTGACTACAGCTTTATTCTCAACTCAAATTCTATTTCACTTTACTCTGAAAATGACCTTCAAGTTATAATGAATTTTTCTTTTTGTTTTTTTTCTAAGTAAAAATGGAAAGTACAAAGAAAAATAAAGAATATATATTTGTATATATATATATATTTATTTTCAATCCAAATTCTATTTCAATTTACTCTGAAAATGAAGTTCAAATTTTAATGATTTTTTTTTCTAAGATAAAAATGGAAAGTATAAAGAAAAATAAATAATATATATATATATATATTGAAATTTTGAGACTTTTTTGCTTCACTTGAAATCTTCACGTTGTGAATTATAAGTGTGACTACTAATCTACTACTAATTGAATTAAGTCATCTTATCCAAAAACAAAAATTATGCTAAGGAAGAAGCAATATTTTAAGGGCAAAAGAATAATTTACCAAATAAAAATCAAACCCCCCAAAATATATATAATATAAGGACCAATTTTATCATTTGAAAAGAAATTTCATATTTTGTTTTAAGTCATTTTTAAATTATAATACTAAATATAAACATTTCAAAAAACAAGAAAAAAAAAAAAACTAAACCCTTTCATTTATTTATTCTCTCATTCTATTTTGGCTTTATGTTTTCTTTAATAAAAATAAATAAATAAATAAATATTAGCATTTTATCTTTTCAAATTGTTGTGGGAATAAAAACTCACAACACTCCAATTCATCGCTATTATCAATCAATCAATACAATACTAACTTCTTGCATAATAATTTTATTCATACTTTCAATCTTTCATGGGGATGATGAAGTATTGCAAAAGACTACAAAAATTGATCTTGATATTTTCTTCTTATATAGATGATTTTAATAATTCCATTTCCTTTTTTTTTTTGGATTAAAAATGTTGATATTACTTGGTTCAATCAATAATAAAAATTGTCTTGTATAAAATATATTTTAGACTCGAGCTTTATACACATAAAAAATAAATAAATAAATAAATAAAATACAATTTATTTGATTTTGGAATTGTTATATTCAAATTAACTATTAGATATCATATCATATTGTAAGAATCATATGAGAAATTGAATTGATTGAATGTGTGATATTTTTTTATTAGACCATTGAATATCTGAAGTTATTGTTCTAATTAATTTAGATTCGATCGCGTTATACTTGCATAATCTGATTCTTGTCGTTGCTCAGAAAAATGTTTGACGCTAACTCTTATATAACACTTATAACAAGAGTTGAATTAGAAATCTCGTGTGGAGAAGAGAAATGAAAAAGGAACAAAAATTTTGAAATACAAGAGAAAAAAAATTAGAAAAAGAATGTATTGAAGAATTGCACGTTCTAAAAGTCTAAATTGATTAAACTTGTAGAGTCTAACATAAATCATAGGTGCGAGATCTCATAAAAAATTCTCTATGACACTAATAAAATTAAAATTCATATCAATTTAATTAATCTCGAAAATTAATATCGTTAATTTTCATTAAGTCAATATTTACTACTTTTTTCAAAAATAAGAATTATAATCGCATTAAAAAATATTTTATAACAATGGATAACATATAAAAATTAAAAGAATAAAGTACGTAAGTGTTAAACTTATAACCACTTGTATTATTATTATTTTAAAGTACCATATGTTTTAAATTTTAAGTGAATAGAAATATGAGGGGGCGAGAATTTTTAAGACATTATCTAATAAACTAATAAAATTAAAATACGCATTAGTTTAATTAATTTTAAAATTAATACTATTAAATCAATATTTATTATTTTTCTTAAAAAAATAAAAATTATAATCACATTAAAAAATTTATAAAAACATAAAAATATTTTTACATTAATTTTAAAAATTAAAAATTAAAAATATTTTAATAATTTTTATTTTTAAAAATAATAAATATTGATTTAATAGAAGTTAATAGTGTTAGTTTTTAAAATTAATTAAATTAATACATATTTTAATTTAATTACAGTCTTATGTAATATTTTAAAGGATGCGTTAGGAGATTAGGGGTAGGGGAAAAAAAAAATCAAGGATATAAAATCAAGAATATCCTCCGTCTGTCTGCAGAACAGGAAAAGAAATATCCTCTTGCTTCTCTTTCGGCACTATATAAATGGAATGATGCTCCCCACGATTGGCACAGCAAAACCAGGACAAGTGTACGAAATCCCTTGAGTCTGAGACTGTAGTCGTAGGTATACGAGAGAGCTCGAGAAACCCTTTTGCCTTACACTCTCTCTGAACCCGAGGTACTTGTATTGCGTATGGTTTTCCTTAATTCTTGATATGATTGAGCTCATGTAGCTTGCTTCTTTTTTGGTTTTGGGAATTTTTTTTCTTTTTCCCCTGAATAGTTTGAGTTATTTTTTGAATTGAATTCGTGGGTTAGAAAGTAGAAGTCTTTGAAATGATGGGATAAGATTTTGAAGGGTCATTTTTGGAGTATTTTATGTTATATTTTGACTCTTTTGATGTTTAATTGGGGCTAATGCTTGAGTTTTAATAGTCAGTGGAAGACGGATTTTTTCCAAAATTGCTGTATAGTGAATTTATCATATGAAGGAGCAGTTGTTTGAAATCCATTTTCAGTTCATGTGCAAAATTTTGATAGTTAGAGCTTTTTAGACTTAGCTTACTTTGCAATACTATTCAGGATTTGATGTGGATACAGCTGAGCATTCTTTATGAAGAGCTGCTTAGTGTGATCTTTTGGCCTGGTCTATAGATAACTAGTAGTTTGTTCCTCACAATTTTCAATTTCTTGTAACTGTTCCGAATTAGTTGCTAATTACTTTCCTTACTAAATTATGTTTTTTTTTTTTTTTTTTTTTGCCTGAAACGTTGTTGTCCTGTTCCTTGTGTTTGGAGTTTGGAGAGAGTATTAGAGTATCTTGGAAGCAGATATGACAATTTGATGGTATTTTTTTTCCCCCCTTCTTTGCAGTGCATCTGAATCAATAGCTATTATGGCACATTTGCTTTCTACGTCTTGCTCTTTGGGTTTCTCTTCGAGTGGAAAGTTGCACAAGAATGCTACTTTAGTTAATCAAGGTTCAACTGTGTTTCCTACATCTTTTAGTTGGTCACTTACGAATTCATCTTTGAAAAAGTTTGTTTTGCCTGAGAAAAGGACAAAAAGATGTTCTACTGTCTATGCTACTGCTGTTTCTTTCACGAAAGAATCCACAGCTCAGCCTGGCTCTGTTTCCCCCCCAAATGATAGTGGTGCTGCCAATAAAAAGAAAGTCATGATCATTGGTGGTGATGGCTACTGTGGTTGGGCTACTGCACTCCACTTATCAAACCAAAATTATGAAGTTGCGATTGTAGACAACCTTGTTCGTCGTTTCTTTGACCAACAGCTTGGCCTTGATTCCCTCACACCTCTTGCATCGATTCATAACCGTGTCCGGCGTTGGAAATCCCTCACTGGCAAGGATATCGAACTCTATATTGGTGACATATGCGATTTTGAGTTCCTGGCTGAGACTTTTAAATCGTTTGAGCCTGATGCTGTTGTACACTTTGGGGAGCAGAGATCTGCACCGTACTCGATGATGGACAGGTCGAGAGCTGTCTTCACCCAACACAATAATGTGATTGGTACTATTAATGTATTGTTTGCAATAAAGGAGTTTAGGGAGGATTGCCATCTAGTGAAACTTGGGACTATGGGAGAATATGGGACCCCAAACATAGACATTGAGGAAGGTTACATTACGATTACTCACAATGGAAGGACAGACACTCTTCCTTACCCCAAGCAGGGAGGTTCTTTCTATCATTTAAGTAAGGTGCATGACTCCAACAACATAGGATTTTGTTGCAAGGCCTGGGGACTTAGAGCCACTGACCTGAACCAGGGAGTAGTTTATGGTATGCGAACAGATGAAACCGCAATGCATGAGGAGTTATGTAATAGGTTTGACTATGATTCAGTCTTTGGAACTGCATTGAATCGTTTCTGTGTTCAAGCTGCCATTGGTCATCCATTGACTGTCTATGGTAAAGGAGGCCAGGTATTCTTTTCTGATACTGCCAATTTCACTTGAATACCCAGCAGTTTTAATATTCAAGTCTTAGTGATTCAAGTGCAAATTCATATGCTATTAAAGGTTACATATAGGTAAATAAATGAAGAAACCTACTGTCAACATTTCAAGTAATGTCTGATAAGTCATGCCTAGCTCTTGATTGAACCGGGAAGCACTTCAAAATTTTTGTTACACTTGTTTTGGTGGGGGTGGGGGGTAGGTAACATGGAGCTGCGTAGGTAAGAGGGTTCACAATGGAACTTAGGCTGGCTGTCTGGTCATTGAGTTTGTCCATGTATCATTTGAGTTTTGATTAATCTAGTTCTACATTTCTTCCTCACTAATGTTGCACAAAGCCAGTGTACGTTTTTATTTATATTTAAAATTATGTGCATGATGCAGACTAGGGGATACCTGGACATAAGAGACACAGTAAAGTGTGTGGAAATTGCAATTGCCAATCCTGCAGAACGAGGCAAGCTTAGGGTGTTCAACCAATTCACGGAGCAATTCTCTGTCAATGAGCTAGCAGCCCTTGTCACGAAGGCTGGTCAAAAGCTTGGTCTTGACGTGCGGACTGTATCTGTGCCCAACCCTAGGGTAGAGGAAGAAGAGCATTATTATAATGCTAAGCACACTAGCCTTCTTGAACTGGGACTGCAGCCTCATCTTCTCTCTGATTCTCTCATAGACTCGGTACTGAACTGCGCCATTGAATACAAGGATCGTGTCGATACCAAGCAGATAATGCCCAGTGTTTCTTGGACAAAAATTGGCGTTAAAGCAAAGACTGTTGCTGCATAAACTCAAGACTAAATTATACAGAGACATCATCAGAGTATAGGGGGTAGTTGTGAAAACAAAGTATATTTCTGTCTCTATGACCTTAAGACATTGTCACCTGATTGTGTTGTTGTATCTTTCAGTTCCCATAACCCCCTCCCCTCCCCACCACGCACCCAGGGGCATACTAGTTGTTGCTTGTGCTAGTCTTGTATGTGATTATTTAAAGCAAATAAATCAAGACTAATGATGTAATGAAATGTACCTCTCTAGTTTTATCAAATTCCAGACCATAAGCAAAGCAAGAAACAAAACAAATGGAAAAAAATAAAACCAAAAAGTGTGTTTTTCATTCATTAAAAAATGCAAATTGGACAACAAAGTGGCAACTCTGTGGTATTTCTTTGGTTTGTTGAGTAAAAGATTTTAAAGTTTGATCCACTTTGAGGATAATTTCATGGAGCTAATCCATCAATCTAAACTGAATCATTACTTTCAATACAATTTATTTACAAAATTAAAAATCAAACTGGTTTTCAAATCAGTTTACGGTCATCTATTCATCTATTCTATAAAATTATGATTATGATTTCAATTATATATTGTAGTCTTCAAAATCTTTCTCATATATCCTTTAAAATTAGTTGGTAAAGATATTGGGTTAAAAAAAAAAAAAAAAACCAACAAAAAAATTGCAAAGTGATGGGACTAATTGCTCAGACAAGAAGCATTTATCCATCTTATGCCATCAACTGCTTTCACCATCTGTTTCAACATACTACATTTCAGTGTGCTTCATCCAAACTTTTAACAACTCACTACACAATAGGAATGAATCTACAAGGCCTTCTATGATCTTGTGCATCCAGAGAAGGAACAATCATTCTGATTTAGATGAGATGGGATTGGCAGCAACTTGAATGTGCATTCAAACTTAATTGTGTCAAATTCGGGATTGGATTAATCTGTGTGAAGTTTTGTTTGTGAGCAGCCCTTCTTTCACAAAATTAAGTACCAATGAGGCCAACTCATCTTGACATGAAGTGAACTCATGATCTGCACCTTCAATTATGTGTAGTTTGTGATTTGCTATAAGTCTGGAGAATTCTATAGCATCATCAACTGGTACCATTTCATCTCTCGAGCCATGAATTGTCAAGACTCTGCAAATAATTCCAATGTTGGATAATTATAGAGAGGAAATCTAAATGAAGTTTTATGATAGATGAATTCTCAAGACTTTTGCACTAACTACCATATACTTTACCTGCAGCTTTGAGGGATTGCTAAACATGCTGCTCGAGTATCAGTTGTTAGTCGATCCATCAAACTCTCCTTGGTTACGCGATACTCAAGTCTCCCTACAATATTTGAACCAATGATATCTGTGTTAATCCTTGACTTGGGGACAACTTTACCTTTTGCACTGATTTCAACATTCTCTTTCTAATTCTGAATAAGGAAAAAACACTAATATACAGACTCTTTGGTGTAATAAGTAAAAGATAGAAAGGCATACGAGAAAAGTAACTGTGAGAGATAGCTACCACTTCTGCTCATGACATCAATATATCCATTTTGATCAATTTTCTTCTGAAAGTCTTTACCCAACCGACCTTCAATTCCTCTCTCAAGATTAAAACGGCCAGAGATATTGATGATGATTTCTACATCATTATACCTTGATGCATACAAGAGCACGGCATTTCCTCCTGTAAGAAGTTCATATGAAAACATCAATTACCCAAGAAAGAAATGATGTCAACAAGCCAATGAATTCTCTTGATTGAGCTACTTCTAAGAGAAAATGCAAGAAAAGATAATTTAAATATTTTCTTGATTTGTTTCATCTCTAGGTCCCAAAACTAGAGATACTATTAGACAAAAAGCATTCTTTTCAACTTTTGACTTTGAGAAGCCTCCTACACAGTCATCCAATTTTGATTCCCCCAGCGGGGGACAATTGATCAAGATGCAGATTGTGCAAATAACTCGTGAGATAACTAACAGAATATGGTTATGCTAGTAACTTGACATCTGCTCATAAGTTCCAGTAACTGTTGTTTTTAGAGACATGGATAATGATACTTTCTTTCAATTAAATGTGTTATTATCCCCTTATTTTCCTGTGAAGCCATTCGCTGCAGCTGGGGGATTGAAGATCTAATCAGGTTGATACAAAATTATACCTTTACTATGCCCAACGAGTGCAACCACATATCGTTTCTCTCCATGAAAGTACTGAACCACTGCACGTATGTCATCTGCCTCCTTGCGGTAGTTACCATACTGAAATAAGCCTTCACTTTCTCTGAGAGGCAACAGAAGAGACCCCTTATAATGTGCAGCAGAAAACTTAAACTATGTATAGTTCCAAACTACATTGAAAGGGAGATTCTTCATCAACAACCACGCACTTACCTTTGAAAGGCAGGAGACCTTGAAATTTACAGCCAAGTTCAGACTTTTAAGGGGCAGGGAAATTTAGGAAATTGTGGTACTGTGATAAAAGATTTCTAGTCCTAGAGAGCTTACCAAAACATTGAATCCATTTGGAAAGGCAATTATGACTAAATACATTATGAAATTGTAATTCTTTTTCAAGCTTGATGAACACATTTTTCAAGAGACTTTTAGCAATAATTTGAGACTAACATTGGTTGTTGATGAGCCTAAGCGTGTATATATATAGAAAGAGAGGGGCAGGGGGTTATCCATGCATGGAAGTCATTTGCACATCATTTCACTGCATAGATGAAACAAAGTACAGAAAGAGAGAATCATCGAGTGCAGAGGAAAAGTAGTTAAACTATTATATAGTCTGTAAAAGAAATTTAATGCTAGTCTTTTCCAGTATGGTAAAACAACCACTTAGGGAAAAAGGATTCATGATCAAAAGCTACAGTTTCCTGCTGTTCATTAGCAAATTTCCTTCATCAAGTTTCACATTTATCTTTAATGTTCTAGTATGCAGCTCCAGATTCAAGGGGGTGACAGTCATTTTGAGTACAAAGAAAATGTAGTCATTATCTTTTAATTTCTACGAGAAAGGTGAAAGGCTGATCATACACCACAAGATACAACACAAATTTTTAGGCAACACCAAAAGAATTAATCTTGTGAAATGAATAGAGAAACAGAGAAAATGCTTTCAATATAAATGCTAAATTATCAATATCCTATAATGGCTTTATCCTCCCTAGAATTAGTGAATCCTTCCATATGCAATAAAACTCAAGCTCGGATTTCAAGATAATAAAGGACGAATTTGTAATTTACATTTTCTCATTAGTTCTTTTTTATCTAATGCTGAAACAAAGAAGTTGTCTTGTAAGGGAGTAAAATAAACAGAGAGGAGATATTTTCCAATTAAGTAAAATATTTCATAACTCTGTTGCTGATAATTTACCCATTGCCAGAAAAATCAAACCGGAAGACACTAAATCCTTCTTTTTCAAAAGCAGCACCAAGGTTCACCATAGGAATCCGATCCTGAAGTTGAGATATGAAATTAAAGGGTAAGAGGTTATTGAGTCAAGCATATAAAGTGTTCCATTTCACCATACAATGTAACAGCACAACAAAGATAGTGATACCATGAAGCATGAGGTTATCCAATGCTCAATAAACTAGTCAAGGAGTAAAGAAAAGTTGGAAAAAAACAAAGAGAGTTCCTGAGTGATCTCAAAATTCTTGAGAACATATGGATGTGCACTTCATGAGCTAGGAGATGAAATATTTTGAAGAAATAGGTTTTTGTAAAGCAAATACTTGATCCACTACACATTCAATATCATCCTATTCATAATTGACAAAAGACCAGCACATATCTTTTTAAGCTAGAAATATGTAACCACTGGAGATACATTTAGACAAGAAAATTTACTACATAGTGACAGGAAGCAATGATGTTACGGGATCTTTCACGGTAAGATGCTAAGGAGATAAGGGATTAGTAGCAATTACAGATGCTCCATCTACCAAGAGCTAGATACCTATAGCATGTTATCTATCCACAAATCCAGCAAGAATGTGAATTTCTTGTAAAGAAATAGCTCAAAATCTGAGCAGCAACCTATAAGGACAATAGAAAATGTGCAAGAAGCTCCTTGGTAAAAAAGAAAACAAAAAAAATGGTCATGATAATAATATTTACACAATGAAACAGACAAAAAAGAATGAATGGAAAACAAAGCAATATATGGAGATTCCATTCAAGTGCTCAGAGGGTTCTAGATTGCAAAACCAACCTTTGAAGATCTAAATCCATGGCACACAATCACAAGCTCCTCTGACCCAGTTTCATGGAGTACTCCCACAAGCTTCTCACCCTGGTTGTTCTGTACTACTACTCTCTTTCTTTGAGTCACTGCCAGTGAATAAAATCTAAAACTGATCATCATCTAAAAGAGTACTAAGTTCAAACAATCGAGAAAGTTGGAAGACTTTCAGTTAGTGTTGTAGTTTAAACAATTAACTTAAATATTTATACTCATGGATATCAATGGTTTAAGTTCCCAATGATATATTTCACATTCACTAATCATTTTGCCTTAACTAAGTCAGTAAAGCAATTAAGTGTTTGCTCTTTGCCTATCTACATGCGATCAGTTCATCTTACACCAGATAACCCATCAAATTAAATATTTAAGCATTCCTGCAAAAGCTTCTCATTTTGATTGAAAGAGATTCTCAATTCCTTTTCTAAGAAATAAAAGAGGAAAAATGAAAAAGGCTCTACCTTGCGAGCCAACATACACCAGAGAAACGTCCCAAGAAATATCTGACGATAAAATTCAATTAAACAAGAATAGAACAACCTCAATGACAAACCCAAACCCAACACAACCCATTTTTCTTTTCAAGAAACAGAACCGAATAATGTAGCCATTTCTAGAAACAATAAATTTGATGCTAAGGCCAGAAGAACCAGTGAATATACTAAACAAAACTGGAAAAAAAAAGAAAAAAAAAAAGAAAGACCTTTTAATGAAACCAAAAGAACAGGAAAGAACTCACAGCCAAGAAAGGAATGCATAACCCCCTCTACCCCCCCACCCCCCTCGCCAATACACACAGACACAGACAAGAGCATCGGTTGAGCCAGAATATCGATTCATGTGATCATTCGTGTCGATAAATTCAAGAATTCGAATAATTTCCTAAACGGGATTCTCAAAAACATCAAAATTTCTAGTACTGTTTTCTCTGATGAGAGATAATAAAACAAATTCACCTGGGTTGGCTTTGGTATTCTCGCTGTTGTTGCCATCTTGGTTGTTTGACATTTTTCAGCTTCTGAAATTTGATCCTCCCAACTGTTGGGAGCGTCGAATATGCCTGAAGTTTTACTTTTTCTTTGAGAGAACGAATAGTACAAAAACGATTAAAATTATTTCTTCTCAACAATTACATCCAATCTTTATTAAAGGCCCCTCCTTTTTAAATTACGATATCATATCATATTTTCTACTTCATTCATCCTAAAAAATTTTCGGATCATACTTTAAAATGTTATATCTTAAAAAAGTATTTAATAATTTATAAAAAATATTACTACTTCTCTAAATTTTGCAACATTTCTATTAGTATAAGAAAAATTCTTCATTTTTGAAGTTTTGATGAGAATGATTTTTTTAGAGAAAAATTATTGAAAAATTGATCATTTTAGTTTCATACTAATTTTGTTTGGACAAAAAGATTTCTATTTTTTTTTTTTGTTTGAACATATGAATTCCAATTTTTAATTTTTGGATAAATGAATCCTCATTTTTTTTTGACAAATTCTTTTTTTGTTTGACTAATTTTATTTGGATAAAGCGGTTAGTTTTTACATGATTTATTATTATTCTACGTATTGTAATGATAATTATTTTATTTTATTTTTAATTTTTCATAATTTCTCTCATCTTGTGTTGTATTTTTGAACAAAAATTAGTCAAAATGACTCGTTTATCCAAATAAAAAAAGAATGAGAATTTGTTTATCCAAAAATAAATAAAAAAGACCCTTTTGTCCAAACAAAAAAGGAATGATGATTAGTTTATCCAAAAAGGAAAATTGGTCATTTTAGTCCCCAAACTAATTTCTTTTGAATAAAAGGGTCCCTGTTTTCAAGAGAAGAGAGAAATTATGAGAAATTAAAAAATAAAATGAAATAATTATCATATGTAGAATAATAATAAATCAAAATTAACACCTTTTTTCTAAATAAAATTGGTCAAAAGTATCCATTTGTCCAAACAAAAAAAGAATAAGAATTCATTTATCCAAAAATTAAAAAATAGGGACTCTTTTGTCCAAAGGAAAAAAGAATGGAGATTCGTTTATCCAAAAATAAAGAACATGAATTCCTTTGTCCAAACAAAATTAGTTTGGGGACTAAAATGACCAATTTTTCCATCAAAAAATAACAAATGGAGACCTTTTTGTTTAAACGAAAATAATACGGAAATTAAAATTTCCAATTGCTTACAAAAATTTTGAGTAACAATGAGCCTTTAAGTTACTTTAAGAAGATGAAGAATGGACTATTTTGCCCCTAGTTCGTTTGACCAAATGATAAAAGATATATATATTACAATGTCGTAAAATTTTGACATGTATGCATGGTAGGTAGGATCACCCTATTATTTTCCCAAACAATTCATTTGTAACTGCGGTTTCCAACTAACTACCCAAAAAAAAAAAAAAAAAAAAAAAAACTGAGGTTTCCCACTACCTTAAAGTAGTCGTAGGTTGCGGAACAAGGCAGTTAAAAGAGTACATTGTCCCTTCCTTCTACGTCTTTTTATGTCTTGCTTTTAAAATGTCTCCTTATTTTGTAATAATCCGACCGTTATCTCACTATACCCTCTTTCCTGCAGTCGAGGGAAGTGAACCATATGTCCTCAGTGCACTGAGATTTCTGAAAGTCCTCAGTTAAATGTTACACGAGATCTTGCGTTGAGTTTAATACTTATCGTGATGAACTCTACGTAAAAATTAAAGTGAAGCATTTTCTGAACTAGAGTTAAACTTTACTCTCCGAGTGCAATTTGAAATAGTGAATTCAGGTACTGAATTATCTAACAAAGAAAAACAGAACTTTCAGTGTAAAGTTGAAAATATTCATTATTAGGGAAAAATTTACACTTCACCATGAGACTTGAATCAATAAAAGAAGATTAATAGCTAAAACATTCAACTACTAGAAAAAGAAACAGAAAGAGTGGAAAAAAAAGAAAAAGAAAAAAATGTGTTGAATGGAACTTAATGTAAGTACCATAGTAAAAATGGCAGGCTAACTGCCGTTTGTCTTCTACAACTTCAAGTCCACTTGCAGTGAAGAAGTATACATTAATGTCGGGTGTTGGTGGTTCCAACTGAGCTACATGGATTTCTCACAGGAATATAATGTCCCATTATAAGAAAAACTATATGCACATCGAACTGAACAAACAAGGAAGCAATGGGCACAGAACATACCAATATTCTTCATTCTTGCTAAGATCCAACAGGTGCAATTCCTTTTGCTTTGGCTGCAGCAGTGGTGGCTGCTGCTGCTGCCGCCGCTGCAGCAGCAGCTGCAGATGCTGCTGCACTGGGTGTTGAGGGAGATGTTGGATTTGTTTGTGATGCGCTCTGTTTGCCAACCACTTCTTGTTGTTGTTGCTGCTGTTGTGTCTGCTGGGAGTTTACATGGGCAAGGAGGGCCTTGATCTGGTTTCCGGACAGGGTCTCCCGCTCCAGCAGAGCATCAGCAAGAGCATGCAGTTCCTTCTTGTGCGTGACGAGAATATGTTTTGCATTGTTGTAAGCCCTCTCCAAGAATTCTTTTACTTCCATCTCAATGAGAAGCCTAGTCTCAGTGCTCATGCTCCTTCCATTGTCGTCATAATTGTGAGTGACAACCCCCACATTTTTGCTCATACCATACTTGGTAACCATTGCTCTGGCAAGTTTTGTTGCTTGCTGCAAGTCGGAAGATGCACCAGATGTTACTTCATTTTCTCCAAAGATGAGCTCTTCAGCAACCCGACCACCCATGCAAACATCAAGCCGAGCAAGCATCTGCTTGCGTGATATACTTGTTTCATCTTTGTCAGGTAATTGAGCAACCATACCCAGAGACATTCCTCGTGGAACAATGGTTGCTTTGTGCACTGGAAGAGCCCCATCAGTATGGATAGCCACAAGGGCATGGCCGCCTTCATGAAAAGCGGTCAACTTCCTTGATTCATCAGATATAACAGCTGATTTACGCTCACTACCCATCATGATTTTGTCCTTAGCATATTCAAGATCAGCCATTGTCACCGCTTTGGCACCATCCATTGCAGCCTTCAGCGCACCAATATTGACCAGATTTGCAAGATCAGCACCTGAAAACCCAGGAGTTCCTCGAGCAATGATCATGAGATCAACATCCTCAGCCTTCAGTACCTACAATAGACAAATAAAAGAAGGTGCCCTTAATGGACTTCAACCGTGTTGCATCCTCCATATTTTATCTTGAATACTTTACCATTAATGTCTTTGAATTGTCCCACCAACTTACTCCAATTGCATAACAAAATTTCTGTAAATGTATTTTGCAGTCTCGACAATATTTCTCTCCCCTCTATTCTTAGTCATGGCAACAAAATGATTTACTACAAAGCTCTCATCAGCATCATATTTTCAGAGTAAACTGGGACAGTTTGAAGATATTACAATAGAGAACCCAAAAACAATAATTTAGGGTGTGTGTGTTTTATGTAAAAAAAGAGCTTTCCAAGAAAATGTTTACATGGTAAAACTTCCTGGTGTTTGGAGGAAAATATTTACCAAAACCCTCAAATCCAACATTTAGCACCACCAAAATCACCCAATTTTCCATTTCAAACGAATACCTAGTTCCTCCCTCACTTCATCCTTTTTCCTTCTACCCTCACTGCAACTCCGAAGTTCTAGCCTTCCCTCTTCCCTTCTTCCAAAGTGCAGTCTTTCCCATGGCTATGACTCGGAAATTTTAGGAAAGGGGCAATGAGGCTAGAATGGGGTTTAGTGATTAAGATTATTACTGAAAATGAAAGATTATATTTTTGTATTTCTAATATCTTCATTGCTTTGAAAATGAATTTTTGTTCTTAAAAGAACAGGAAAGAAAATAAAATGCATCTACTAGCAAGAAACCATTTAAGAAAGAACTAGTAAGTCCAACTAATATATACATATAGATCTTTAGGTGCAAGTTTATTCCACCCAAAAACCATGAAAAGAAAAAAGAGAGGGGTGCAGAAAATAGGAAGTGAGAGAGAGTTCCTGCACATATTCCCATCACAATTCAGAATACTACAGAGTGCAAGATTAATCACTTACCACCAAAGAAAGCTAGAAAGTGTCATACTCAGGGGAAGAAAATACCTTTGACATGTGTGATTCCAGGATCTGCCTCCGTCCTTCAACATCAGGATTTGGAACAACAATATGGCGATCAAATCGTCCAGGTCTCACCAGAGCCTTATCCAATGACTCTGGAAAATTAGTGGCAGCTATCACAATAATCCCCTCATTCTGCTTGAAGCCATCCAGTTCAACAAGCAATTGATTCAAAGTCATCTTCATGTACTGTTGGTCCTTTGGGTTGCGGCTGCCACCTATGGCATCAATCTCATCAATAAATATTATACATGGTGACCGCTTCTTTGCTGCAGCAAAAAGATCTCTCACTCTTCGTGCCCCGACACCAACAAACATTTCCTCAAACTCACTACCACTGCAAGAGAAAAAGGGAACACTAGCTTCTCCAGCTATGGCCCTTGCCAGCATAGTCTTACCAGTGCCAGGGGGCCCAACAAGAAGAACACCTTTTGGCAGCTTACCCCCAAGTCGGGTGAATCTCTGCAATAACATGAAAAGCCACATAAGAATTTGTATGATTACTCCACAACAAGTACATGCTCCCATGAAATTCAGCTTTCTCCATGTAAAACAATTCCATGATATAAATGTTAAAATAAAATTTAGATTTATCAAAAATTAAGAAACAAGAAAGAAGATAAGTAGGATAAATTTGAAGTAAAATATAAGAAGATAAGTAGGATAAATTTGAAGTAAAATATAAGAAGATAAGCAGGATAAAAATTGAAGTAAAATATATTACTACATGAAGGGATTCATACATACAATCTGCAAATTTGAAACAGATATACAACTGTAATAAATGAACCTGAAGAAATATTGCACATAAAAAACCAGTACAGTTTATAACTAAAAGTCATTTCATTCATAACTAAGAGCAGACACACACGAAAGTCAATTTTTACCTTTCTTTTCCAGTATCAGGCATATATTGGAGATACGTAAGAAAGCAGGAGTTTGTAAAAGATTCAATTACCTTTGGGTCTCGAAGATAGTGAACAATTTCCTCCAGCTCAGATTTGGCTTCATCAACACCCTTTACATCACTGAACTTGGTATTGGACTCCATACTTGGATGAACTTCTTCATTTAGACCCAATCCTAGAAGGAGAAAAAGTGTGTCAAGGATGAAGATAAATTTCCCATTCTGGTAAAGGATTCAGTTTAAATTTAGGAAGCCGGTAACAATTATGATACTCATACCTTTACTAATTCCTCTATCTTCAATGAGTGCACCAACACCTGAGATTAAAAGAAAGGCCAAACCAAGTGCACGAACTGTCCGCCATAATTGCTCTTTGAAATGGCCACCTTCAGCAGCTACCATATGTATAGGAGCGCTAGCAGTACCTAGAACACCATCTTTTGTGTGTTTCCCCACATTCCTGAATGCTGAAAGAGCTCCAACACCCTCTTCTTCTAAATGTGAATTAGTGGACCGTGAGATTCCTGTATATCAAACAACAGAATAAGTACTATAAACCAAAAGAAAATCATCAAGAATCATAACTTTCTCACATTGGAATACAGCAAATAAATGGTTCTACAACTTAGCAGAATAGGACTATCAGCACCTTTTCAATTTAAACATTCTGAACATAAACAAAACATATCTCAGTCTAGCATTCTATTTCATCTATGATCATGGATTGTTCTGAATGCCAGTTCCAAAAGATTCAAGACGTTTTTAGAGTAAACATTTTTCATTTTAACCTCTCCTAGCCTCTGACCTTGCCTTCATCTGTTCTATAATCTTCCAAAATTCTGTAATCCTTGATCACTATTTTATTTCTTTGTTATTTTGTTCATAAGAGAATATTTATTTCCCATGTATGTAACAACTATTATTGAATAAAAAGTTCTCGTATGCTTAAGCTACATTTTAAAAGCATTGTTACATATTCACTTTCTTTACTAAGCTGTGAAACATTAGATTACATTTCAATTTTCTGAATCTACATATGGAAATAATGTTGACAGCTATGAGGAAGTTACTAAAACAAGCCAAGGCCACCAAGCCAGAGAGACTAAAACAAAGCAAGACCAATAAGGAGAAATGTGATTTCCAGATACCAACCTCGCTGCAATGTCTTAAGTAGCTCACTTTCATCCAGCCTATCAACCTTAACCAGTGCTTTGACATACTGCCCAATGGCGGTAGGGTTAGAGTGCAACGAGGGTTGGCTTTCAAACAACCTTATCACTGCTTCAGGATCATTCCGCTGATACAGCTCTTTGAGGTATACAGCATCACTTAATTCATCTGTTTCACGTACTCGGCGAGCAAGACTACCAACATAACTTGATCGAAACCTTCCCTGACTATTCCCAGACCCATGGACTGCAGAAAGGAGACAAAATGGGTAATGATAAAACACAAAATGCTTTCCTCAAAGGAAAAGCAAATACTGAATCTCAGAGGAATCAACAATAACTTATTTAAAAGAAACTGGTAATTGGTATTAAAGCAATTGTAGTAAATAAAAGTTCAGAAAAGGTAGATGGAGAATTATTCAGAAAACAAAGAAGGTAACTGAGAAGTGCCAGGCTAGACAAGTGACACAATTATCACAGACTAGGTGGTACTAACTTGTCTCCAGATTTTTAAATTTCTTCTTTCAAATTTTACAGTGCAATGAGAAAAATGTTTACATCACACTAATCACAACCAAAAATAGGATAAACTAAAGTATGGGGCCTTGGATGCTAAACCTAACTCATGATTTTGGTAAAATAACCAGTACCAAACTGCATAACCATGATTAAAGACGTAGTCAGATCCAATAAGAACTCATGAGGTTCACACAACCATTTTTTATCATTCTACTAGAATAGCTATGATTCATGTTGGCCACAGACATTCAATCTAAATGCATGGATATTCCAAAGGTTTCCTAATAAATGATTGCAGTTCAAAATCTCATAACCAATCTACAGAACATTGTGGCCAAACAATTACACATCAATGAAATTTCTGCCCCATCATCTTAAGCAATCCTATCTTCAGACTCATTAAGATAACAATTCCCACTCACCCACCACCAACACTAACGAGGCCCTAAGCAAGAAAATATTGTTTACCACTGATCATAGAACATATTTTTTCCACTGCCATAAACCATGTGCATAGAAACTCAGTCATGGAAACTAAGTTGGCAAAAGAATTGAAAAGGCCAAATCAATTGTTAGTACAAAGTATTATCTTCCTGTGATAGAATAGAGTTCCAGATGGGCTTTAAATTGAAAAAAGTTTGCAACATGTGAGAAAGTTCAAGTTCGATAAGAAAGGTTTCATGCTACGATCTCATCAAAAGAACAAATAAAAGCATTTGATAACAACTATATCTACTTCATCAAATACTAAGGACATCTTGTGTAACCATTTTACCATGCCATAAATACTGTCACCATAAGTACACAATTTTTGGAAGGGTCAGAGTCCATATCAATAAAGATTAAGTTACTCATGGTTAGGACTAATTGCTTGTTAATCCATAATAAACAACTGCTGTGTGTTTTTAATGAAACACTGGAGAAACCTTTATCCACTATATCATTACAATCCCTCCTTATTAACACAAAAATCTGCATACTCCAATAGAATGAGGCTCTTCTGTCCTCCCGGAGTGGGATCTGAAGGGTAATATTCTGATCTGTGTAGCTAAAGAGCATAAAAGAGGAAGGGCTGTATTCCCTAAAGGAAGAATAGACTCTCATCTTCCTGGGCGCTATTTCTTGTCAAGGGAATAGGATAAAGGTTGCACTTTTCCTCTAACTCTAACCTGTAATCTAAAGACAGCCCCTGCACCCTTAGGCACACTCCAAGCATATGGGGGTGCACAATGGAGAAATACTACATCAATTGAAAAAAGCCAATAAATGGTAATCCAAGCTTAGTTACCAAGCAAATAAGGCATGCTGGAATGAATGTACTTAAGAGAAAGATAGAAAATACACTGTTAACAGTAGCTTTCAGGTCCCTGCTCATCCATATATGCCAAAAGGTGTAAGCAGAGTGTACAGTTGCCAATTGCCAATGCTATCAGTTAAAGAGAAAAAACCCAACTTTCTATGCTAGCAAAACACGTATCAAATGAAAGAAAAGTTCACTCAAAAACAATCAACTAATTCAATTTCATTAGTCTTCAAGGTTAATAGCCTCAACAGAGCAAATGTAGAAGAGTCAGTATTTAACCCATACCTAGACCTCCTCCAGAACCTTCTGAAGTCCTATAAGCTTTACCAAATAAATTGCGTAGTTGCCTCAACTGAAATTGCTGCCGTTCCACCTGTTACAAAGTAGAAGAGTATACAGAATTCAATTTAGAAATCCCCCATTACATATCTAAACTAACATGCTACTTTTCCTAACTTCTGAGCAGCTTGAATTTATATTATGCAGAAATATCAATCCAGGAAAACTACACGATGTTAAATATATATAAAACGGGATAAAAGAAACCATTTCAGACAAAATTAAAGAATAAAACAGAGCTAAAAGAACATCTTCAATATTAATAAGATTTTACAGTGTCCTTTCTTTACAACAATAACAACCTCCTCCCCCACCCCTCCCCCACTTCAGCTTTACGCCCTATCCAAAAAGGCCCAATCTTTCTTAGTTTCGTACTAAATTTATACATTCCACATTAGGGTTTCCTCCAAAAATACAAGAGAAATAAAAAATAATCAACAAAGATTCATCAAAAGTATTTATTTTAAAAAAAAAAAAAAAACAGAGCACCCCATATTAATCTTTACACCAAAAAAAAAATGAAATATGTAAAGAAATATTCAAAAACTCTTACCTGATTGATAAGGCGCATTAAAGCCATGCTCTGTATTGCAAAGAGACCGATCTCCCGTCTCGAACTCTTCCCCTTCCTCCCTCTCTTTGTATATATGTATATATATAAATGGATAGCCCTGAACTAAAATTTCTATAGCTTAAGAATAAGTCTGTCTTCGGATTTTTGGAGTTTCTGGTAGCGATTCAAATGGAAAGGTTAGAAGTTGGAAGATTTTTTTTTTTTTTTTTCCCAGAAACAATAAATATTATTGACTTAGGATTAGAAAGGACAGTGAAAGAAAAAAACTAAAAAGTAGTGTGAATTTTCCAGAAATTCTCGATTTTTTCCCTTATTTATTATTATTGTTTTACTGTAGTTTTTTTTTTTTTTTTTTTTTTTTTTTTAAGGAAATGGCGAGTAGAGAGTAGCTACGTCTATCAATTGATCTAATTTTTTTTTTTTTTTATTTTGAATTTTTTTTAACAATTTTAATAATTTTTAAAATATTATACTTTAAATTTTAATTTATTTTATTTGAATTATTAATTATAAATATAGTTAAATTATATTTCAAATATTATAACTTATTATAATAATAAATTATATTAAGAATTGTTTAAATATAAATATTAAATTAATTTTAAAAAAAAAAAAATTTGAGTAGGGTATACATAGTTTAGATATGAGAACCTAGAGTCAGGTAAGGATACAAAGTTTTTGGATTCGTCAGATATCAAATAAGGTACCAAACTAAAAATATTTTCTCAAGTTCCAAAAAAGAATTAGTAGTTTCGAACCCGATTAGGTGTTCTTGTCTAAGAGTAGCTCTCTCTTATTCCATTTTGGAATTATTTTATTAATATCATCTTTTTTTTAATAATTATATTAAATTTTTATAATAATAAAATAATTGTAATATAAAATATAATAAGAAACAAGATGACTTAAATCAGTTGTTAGTAGCTATGTATATAATGTAAGAGATCATGAATTCGAGTCATATTAGAGGCAAAAAAAAAAATTAATTTTTAAAACAAGAAATAAAAGAAAAGAGCGAAAAAAAAAAAAAAAAAAAAACATAATAAGAGATATTCGTAACGAGGAGATAGCTTTTAAGTCTTTAAGGTAGTTTTCAACCTTATACATATACTATACTAGTGATATGCTTTGCCCTCAGGTGCAAAGTATATCAAAAGTTATAGTTAAAAAATATATATAATATTTTATTTTTAAATAAAGAATATTAAAACTTTATAATATTATTTATTTTGTTGTAATATTGTTATTGAATTTTATAACAATTTAATAATTATATGAGATGTCAAATTTTTTTATAAAATTCTAGAAAAATTAGCCAAAAATAAATTCGAAGGAGCACATTATTATATTTATTGAATCTACAAGAATTAATAAACATAATTTTCATTATCAATTATAATAAAAATAATCAATTCAAATAAATTTTCAACTTCTCTAACCATTATGAATTTGAATATGTACTCATAAGATATATATTTTACTAAAATGTTAGAATTTCTCGGTAATAATAATAAATAAATAATGAAAATTGGAAATATATGCAATGTAAATGAAAAAAATAGAAAACTGTTAAAACAATATCATAATATAAATTAAAGAGATTAATCTATCTTTGAAACTCAAACATTGCTTTTTTCCTCCATCAATTTTTTACTTTTCTATTATTTACAAGAGAATAAATACATTAAGAAAAAAAAAAAAAAATCAAAAAGCTAAGCAAGTTTTTCATTAACTTGAATAAAATTTCTTTAAGATATTTTGAATTAATTATAGTTAATTATGCAAACCATTGGTGTATATATATATATATATCTTATACTAGTGGTATGCTTTGCCCCTAAGTGCGAAGTATACCAAAAATAACAATTAAAAAAATATATGATATTTTATTTTTAAATAAAGAATATCAAAATTTTATAATTTTATTTATTTTGTTGTAATATTGTTATTGAGTCTTACAATAATTCAATATATAGTTACATGAAATGTCAACAAATTATATAAAATTCTAGAAAAATTAGCCAAAAATAAAAAATAAATTTGAAAGAGCACATTATTATAGTTATTGAATTTACAAAAATTAATAAACATAATATTCACTATCAATTATAATAAAAATAATTAATTCAAATAAATTTTCAACTTCTCTGACCATTATGTATTTGATTACATACTCATAAAACATATATTTTACTAAAATGTTATAATTTCTTAACAATAATAATAATAAATAATAATGCAAACCGGAGATATATGCAATTTAAATGAGATAATATAAAATTGTTTTAAAAAAAAGATCATACTATAAATTAAAAAGATGAATTTGAATTTGAAAATCAAACATTGTTTTTTTCCTTCGTCAATTTTCTACTTTTATGTTATTTGCAAGAGAACAAATACATTAAAAAAAAAATTAAGAAAGTTAAGCAAGTTTTTTTATTAACCTGAATAAAATTTCTTTAAGAAGTTTTGAATTAATTATTTTAGAGGGAAAAAAAAAGAAAGAAAGAATTGATATAAATGAAAAAAAAAAGTCTAAAAATAAAAAATTGAGAGAAAAATGAAAATTCTTGAAAATATAATATTTTATTCACAATATAATATTTAAAAAATTCTGTAACAAAAGGATAAATTAATTAAAGTTAGAAATTGAAATATTATTTTATTTTTCTGAAATTTTAAGACACTTTCATAAGTGATGCTGCTATTAATTAAACTACGATCTTCCTAATATAAATCAAAATATCAATACATAAAAAGATGAAAATGATTAAAAAAAAAAAAAAAACTACCTAAGAGTTCAACTTAATTACAATAGAGCCATGTCATTGAAAAAGAAAATTCTAGAAAAAGTTCATATAATCTTATATATAATAAATACTTACAATTTTGTCTATCCCTTAAAAGTAAAAAATTTGTTTAATATGATAAAAAATATTAATATAATTCAAACAGAAAATATTTAAATTTCATCTTAATCATTGTTTTCCATTTACCAAAAGGATATATATTTTTAAAATAAAATTATAAATTATGAAAAAGAACAAGAAAAAAAATAAATTACAAAAAGAAAATAATAATAATATCAACAATTTAAAAAAATTATAAAAATAAATAAATAAATAAAAAGTCATAAATGAGTATTATTTCACTTTATCAAGAATAATTTAAGAAAGAAAAATTGAAAATGTTAAGATAAATATTAAAAAAAATTAAAAATTAAAAAGATTTTGTTAAAATAAATTAAAAGAAAATTAAAAGAAAAATCCTAAGAATTCAACTAATTACAAAGAGACCATTAAAAGAACAAAAAAATTCTAAAAACTTATCTTGTAATCTTTTATATATATAAAATATATTTTAAAAAATAATTGATTATTTAAAATATACAAATTAAGGACTAAATTAATTAATTATTTAAATATTTGAACTTTTAGCTATGAATCTAAAACGAAATTAGATAACATAGCTTAGTTGGTAGCAGTCTCACTTATGATCCAAAAAGTCATGAATTCGAGATACGATAAATACAAAAAATCCTCAAAATTTTCAAAAAAAAAAAAAAAAAAAATTGTCCCTTTTCAATTCTCTTCAAGATAATTTATAAAATAAAATAAAAAAAGATTATTAAATAATTATAAAAGTATAATTCCAATTATGGGAAATAAAAATTTTTTACATTCATACATTTAGATTCGTAAATCTCACTTAAATTAAGAGGATTTCTTACCATTTGACTTGTGTCCTTAAAATTGATCTTGATTTCTTTTATATTTTCTTACCTTATCCAACAACTTTGGCAAGTTTGTCATTCGTCACAATTTTTTTTTTTTTGGAAAATTGGTCATTTGATCTCATATGAATTTTGTTTGGACAAAAAAGTTCATATTTTTTATTTTTGGATAAACGAATCTCCATTCTTTTTTTATTTAAACAAATAGGTCCTTTTGACTAATTTTTGTCCAAAAATACAACAAGATAAGATAGGAATTATGAGAAATTAAAAATAAAATGAAATAATTATCATTACAATATGTAGAATAATAATAAATCATGTAAAAACTAACAATTTTTCTAAATAAAATTGGTCCAAACAAAAAAAAAGAGAATTCGTTTATCCAAAAATTAAAAAACAGGGGTCTCTTTGACCAAACGAAAAAAAAAAGGATTCGTTTATCCAAAAATAAAAAATAGAAACTCTTTTATCTAAACTAAATTAATATAGGTACTAAAATGACTAATTTTCTTTTCTCCTTTTACAATTGTCATCTTTAAGAATATTTTTAATATTATTGATAATTTTGTTCTTACGAGATAAATGATGAAAATAAATCAATTTATTACAACAAAATAATATTTATTACAATATTTAATTATAATAATTAAAGCTCAAAATATAATATAAACATCAATATATGTTAAATGTATCAATAGCATCATGCTAGTATTTCAAAAAAAAAAAAAAAAAAAAAACAATCATGCTAGTACTTGGTTTTTTTTTTTTTTTTTTTTTTTTGTAAAAAGTACTTGTTAAGTTTGGAAAAAGCGAAAAATTTTAATTGGGCTTATTACTATCATAAATGTCTAAATAATAAAAATAATATGTTGAGGGTAAATTGGCATACATAGTCCTTAAATTATGGCCATTTAGTGACATTAGTCCCAAATTAATTTTTTTGTGATATTAGTTCTTGAACTATGTTAAATTGTGTGACATTGGTTTCTGAATTAATTTTTTTGTGATATTGGTCCCTGAACTATGTTAAATTATGTGACATTGGTCCTTTTGGTTAAATTTTTCTGTTAAGTTACTGTTTAATTTTTTTTTTTTTTTAAAAAAAAAACTGCTTAGGGGCATTGTGGTCTTTTTACTTGTAATTTTTTAAAAAAAAAGAAAAAGAAAAAGGAAAGAAAACGACCGTCTTCTTAACAGAAAATTTTAACTAAAAGGACTAATGTTACACAATTCAACATAGTTCAGGGACTAATATCACAAAAAAATTAATTCGGGGACCAATATCACCAAATAGTCATAGTTTAGGGACTATTTATGCCAACTTGCCATACATTGAGTCATTTTTACCAATGGGCCGACTATTTTACCATTCATCTTTGATTTTTTTTTTTTTTTTTTTTTCTCTCTCTAGCTTCTTAACTATCTTTGATTATGTTGCGTTTGACAAGATGACATAACTCAATTGATAATGACTATACTTATAATCTAAATTATAAGTTCAAGTCAGATTAAAAGTAAAAATATCTCAAAATTTTCAAAAAAAAAAAAAAAGAAGAAGCGTATGCTTTTAAAACCACTTATGGAGTCTCATCCTTTTCACTGATCGAGATTAAAACTGGTAATAATCTCAAAATTAATTACATTAAATAAAATATATATATATTGAATAATAATTTTTAGATTAATCTATATCGTGATAAAGAAATTACTTTCGAAATTTAGAATAATATAGGTACAATCACAGAATATCGTTTGCTCTTAACACATAAAACAATGATAATGATATTATTAAGGAAAAAAAAAATCTCGATAATATTTGAATTTAATAATCTTAATAGTTAAGAGTCAAATAATACTTAACGATCAAAATGAACGAATACCATTCGTGTTACGATCCGGGACCCGTGTCTCGACTATGGGTCTGGTGGTACCAGGGTCAACTACTTGGCACCGTCCTCGCTATATCAAAAGGGATATTTCAAATTGACAATGACTATCTAGGCCCATGTTTATATTCCATGACATATTCATGTATACTTTCAATGTGGGACGGAGTATTACAATCTGTACTACAGATATTATTGAAATTTTTTTCCTATTATTAAATAAAATATAGGGTCACCCATCCGCTCTGAGCACACGTGAACTTTAGCCTGTATTATTTTTATTCTCATATATAAAAATTTCAATGTAAGAGTAAATTTAAGTCATTCCCGACATATATATAATAAGCCTCGATTTTCAAGAACAATATCCACTAATTATAAAACTTAATCATAATCAAGAATTCTATAAAGAAATGAACACTAATTCATCGGTCCCGTAGCCAATTCTTGCAGCCGGCGGGCCGGAAAGCGATCGAAAAGCTTTAAGGAAACAGCATGAGAAAGGAAAAAAAAAAAAAAAAAAAAAATTGGAGATCGCTCGACCAAGCATGGTCAGATCGAAATCACCAGCTAGCAATATACATACATACATATATGTATATATATATATATGCTGCCATCTTGTTCAACGACTCTGATGATTCTGATGATATTGATCATTATATGATGATGAACCTATCTGCTGATGATGATGATGAAGATCGGCTGCCATGAAGAGATCACATTGATCTCTACTACTACCAGTACTACTCGGGAACGGCACCGTTAAACCCAAGAAGTCTCTAGTCAATCCTTCGTTTCCACCACCACCAATATCTTTATAATAGTTATAAGAAGGAGGTCTTGGATGTATTCCTTGAAGATTTCTGATCATCATCGTGTTCCTATTTGATGATGGGCTGAATATTCCACTGAATATACCATTATTATTATTATCATCAACTGACCCTTCTCCAAATCCTGCTACTGCAGAAGGCATGATCATGTCATGATGTACCAGTAGAGGAGGAGGTCCAGAAACTCCTACTCCTCCTCCTCCTTCAGTTGTTGTTGTTATTGTGCTGGCACCAACTTGTTGTTCCATGCAATTACTACTAGAGGCAGCAATGACAGGTTTATTGCCGAAAGATTCCAAGCCATGGATAAACCCATCTCCCATCTCTTCACGTGAGGACAAACCAAAACCCACGCTAGCAGAACCAGCTACAGATGAAGCCAAAGATGTAGAACTCATCAACCCAGTTGTTGTTTCTGTGATCATGTGAACTTGGTGGGGTCTGATGAGCATCGGCTTTGGTGATTGATGATTGCTAGCGTTGTTGCCACTCATTGTGACGCCCATTTGTGTTGCCTTTTGCAGCAAAGCAGTTGCAGACATGTGGGGAGACATTGCTGCTGCGGCTGCAGGTTGTTTAAAATTAGAGCAAATCTGCAGCATTAATGGATTATTATTATTATTAGGGTTAGAGGAAGACGAAGACGGCTCCTCTAGGCTTGGGCTGATCAAGAAGTTGGAAGGAAAATCATTATTATTATTGCTAGGTAATAAGGGTACTGGATATTGGCGACCACCGTCTTGAAGGTCATGTTCTCTTTTGAGAGAAAACCCCGAAGAAGGGAGACCTCCATGGAATTGATTTTGGAGGAGGTTTATTTGATCATGATGATGGATCGTTGTTGTTGCTGAGGGAAGTGATGGGTTGGATGTGATAATTGTCCTTGCATTTTCTTCTGATAATGCATCGCAGAATGCTCTGTGAGTTATGAAGCTGTCTCGCCTGCAAACATGAATTTAAACCAAAGATAACAACAACAACAAAAAACCCATCAAATACATACATATATATATACACACACAAGGCACTCTCATCTCTCTCTTTCTCTCTCTCCCTCAGGCAACAAACAAAAAGATAAAATAATCCAATAGTTTCTGTGTATATGTTTCTGTAGTACACTGAGTTTATATTTTTAATAAAATGACGTCCTCGTACATATACGTATAATTATAAAAAATTGTAAATATATTCATAAAGAATTAGATGAAAACCCTAGCTTGAGCATCCTCGCTTGTCCACAAAGAGAGTAGATTGGTGTTGTTTTAGCTACTTTCCATTTCCGGATCTATCAGCTAGCCATTTTTCTTTTTCCCATTTCTATTAGAAGAAAGGAAGAGAGACAGACAGGTTGTCTTAATCAATATTATAACCAGAAAAACCACACCAAATACTATTGATTGTTTCTTTAACTTTTTCATCAGTAAGAAAAAAGAACCCAAAAAAAACCGCTAAGGCTTTTTCTAACTCACCAGCTAGATCTCTCACCAATTGTACACACAGTCACACATACACACACAAAAAAAAAAAAAAAAGAGGAAATTATTAAAGAAGTCTTGGAAGCAAGCTGGAAAGGATATTCTTGGTGAAGAAACTGCAGATTTGAAATTTGGGGTGTGAGGGGTGGTAGAGTGGGGGGAGGTGTTTAATTATATACCTTGAGAAGAGGGTTCCACAATCACATCTATATTCTCTGGTACCACAAATCTTGGAATGAGCTTTCCAATCAGACTGAACAGCATAGCGTTTTGAGCACTTCTCACACTTCCATTTCTTCTCGCCATGTTTTCTGCAGAAGTGTTTCTTGATCCCAGTTAAGTCCCCGAGTGCCCTGGAAGGGTCATGGTGCACGCAAGTCACTTCCGGGCACACGTACACTTTCCTCCTCACCACTTCTTTGTTGTTCCTTTGCTTCAGCTTCCATGGTAAATTGTGTCCCCTTCTGTGCAATTGAAGATTCTGATCCCTTTGAAATCCTTTCCCGCACGCTTCGCATAGAAACCGATTTGTCGCTAGTAGACTTGTTGGTGACAAAGCTATCACTTCTGCTCCCGGCTCTATCATCAATCCATTTTGTATTAATTATACATATATACATACATATATATATATATATATATATATATTCAATCCAAGAAAAAAAGAATTCATCAGTACCTGGATTGCCTGGTAAACTTCTCCTCTTTTTAGCAGCCGGTTGTTGTGATTGTTCATCTCTGTTGCCTGAAGATATACTTGCTTCATTATTAGATGCAGATGTTAAATTTGACATGCTTTCATCAACCATGGTGGTCGTACCCTTCATCATCATCATCATACCCTGGTTCAGTTACAGAAGTTCTTGCTTCGGATTCAGTGATGATATATAATAAACTGTAGCACAGACAAAACAAAAAAAAAACAACAACTAGCTTAGACTGAGAAGTTGTTCAGGTGACAATGTTTTTTTTTTTTTTTTTTTTTAAAGAATCATCATATATACTTTTGAAGAAATCACAAAAAAGAAGGGGAAAAAAAAAAAAAAAAAGGGATTTTGGAAAAATGAGACAAAACATCAAGAATATATGGAAAGAGAGAAAGAAAAGAAAAGAACAGGACGAAGAAGTCATCAGTACTGAAACTCACAGGTTGGTTAAAAATTCTTACATCGTCCTCGTGTTTGAATAGCACAAGAACAGGAAAAAAAAAAAAGGAAAAAGAAGAGGAAAGCTGCTAATTAAAGAACCAGGGAAGATTCAATAAAAGCCAGACATATGAATACAAAAAATAAAGAAGGCCAAGAGAGAGAACTGCTTTGAGAGAAGAAGGAAAGAGAGAGAAGGGTATGTGGATGAGAAGTCTTCGATCTACTCCATTATCAAAACCATAGGCTATGGCTCCTCATATATACATACATATATATATATATATATTGATGTTGTATTTTTGTCTTTTGCTTTGTTTCCTTCTTAATCTTTTCCACTTTTAAATTACCACTTCATGATTAATTACTCCCTTAATTTTATTTTTCTTTTTTATTTGTCACACGAGGAAAATACAAAACTATATACAAGATGTCTTGAATATGTCCTAACCATGGATAACACCTTTAAGTCATGTCTACATTCAAACTGATCTCATTCGAGCCGAGTAGGTCCCTTGTTAGAAATAAGCTCTTGTCCCAAATTTTTAAATAGTTGCATATGTGAGTGCGATTTCGAACACGGGACCTCCTCAAGCTAAAGTGAGCACATTGCTAATTCACCTATGCCTTGGGGTTAAAACTATAAAAACGGATACATCTTTTAGTTAAAAAGACAAAAATATCATTTAAATTTACTTTTTTTTTTATATCAATAAAAATAATTAATAAATATGAATTGTATAAACATTAACTATAAGAGTATTAAAGGAAAAATATCAATAAAAACTGTTTAATTTTTTAATATGACAAATAAAATTATATATATATATATATATATTAATTTTTCCACAACTTGATAAGTAAAAAAAAAAAACAAAAAGGGGAGAAATATTATTATTTTATTATTCTTTTTTTTTTTAATATTTCAACAATGAAAAAAACTCAAACCCTTTGTTTAGTTTAAATAGATAAATGTCTTGTCAATATTACACGATTATAAATTTGATATTCACTGTAAGTATCATATAAAAGTCAAGATGAAACCTTCCTCCTAATAAGAATTAAACTCCACGGGGTAATTTAAACTAAATTTAAATTAATCAAAATAATCATAACGCGGAATACAGGATAATCTAGGCTATATTTGGATAAGCTTTCAACTGGAAAAAAAATGGTTTATTCGAGACAAACTATCATTTAAAATGAATCTTGTCCCCTATTTTTTTTAAATTGAATTTTATGTTGGAAAAAGTGGGGTTAAATATATAGAGTATAATGATTATGTGTGTAAGAGAATATTTTTTTTTTTTAGAAAAAGTGTATGTGAGTGATTTTATTAATAATATATATTTTTAAATAAGGTGGGACCCACAACCTTTATAGGTATATTTTATAGGTGTATTTTGGGGGGGGGACAAATTTTTTTTCAAAACAAACGGTGTCCAAATGTGCTGGTATATTGGAGACAAATATTCTTCACTCAACTTGAGTTGAAAGCTTATACAAATATAGCCCTAATTACCAAAAAATAATAATGGAAAAAACTATCCTTTCCTTCACGCTAAATCTTACCTGTACTATTCAATAGCTTCCTGATTTGCCATTGATACATTGAGTATTCCTATGTAAAACTCAAGTCTTTTAAGTGCATTTTTCAACATGCGTTACATGAATATCTAAATTGAAAAATAAGTAAATTTAATATCTTTTATAACATACATATATATATATACACACAAAAATTATGAAGAAATTATTTTTTCCAATTAAAATTTTAATTTTTTTATTAAAAAAATAAAAATTAAATTTCAAGAAGAAATTCGTTTAAGTTAATTAAGTTTCATTAAGAATGGCATACTGTTGAAATATTTAGGGTGTGTTTGAATTACCACTCAATTTAAATTCAGTGACGAATTTTTGTTACTCAATAACCTTACATATTTGGACATCATTTTTTTTTTTTTGAATTAGAATTTGTCTTCTACATTATATATTAGGATTGTCACCTCAATATTGTGAGCCCTACTAGGGTATCAATAATATTTATATTATTAATAAAATAATATTATACACTTTTTTTTTTCAAAAAACATTCTCTTACACAAATAATTGTTACACCCTATAAAACTTATATATTTAATCTTTACTTTTTTTAAGATAAAATTTATTTTTTAAAAAAATTACAGACAACATTTCATTTTGAATAAAGTTGTCTCAAAAAAGTAATTTTTTTTAAAAAAATAGTTGTAATTTAAAAAAACACTTAATTTTTTTTTTTTTAAAAAAAAAATTTATTTCGATGAACAAAAATATTAAAAAAAAAAATTAAAGGTAAATTAGATTATTAGGATTTTTTTATTAGATTATCCGATATTAGAAGTCATTATTTTGACTAATTCGAATTCGACCTGCCTTAAATTGTATTGTAAAATTTAACTCTTATTTAAAAAAAAAAAAAAAAAAAAAAATTTACTCTAATTCTTACATAGTATATACAAGAAATATTAAACTCGTGACTTCAGTGTAACAGCCTTTATCCACTTATGCCAATATAAAATCTAATTACGGTAAGAATTTATGTTTGGATCAAGATCTCACATGAATCTTAATGGTAAAAACAATTATCTTAATTCTGGGCCATTAGGACCACACGAACAAGATTCTTACCGAATTTATTTTCTAAGAAAAAGGTAATTTTAAAGTGGTCCATGTCCACATAAATCGGTCACATGAATAATAGTAGAGTGCAATATATCACTTAACATGAAAATTCGATAAGAAATTAGTAGATTAAAATTGAAGATAAACAAATTCGTATCAAAATAAATCAATTTATTTAATGATAATCGGATTATAAACAGATTGAACCGCGTAACTCATTTAAATAATGATTAATTTATTATTATTATTATTATTTAATTATATATTCTAATTTATTATGAAATAAACTTTAATATTTTATATTTAATTAAATTAAATAATATTAATATTTTTATAAATTAAATAGGTAAATAACCAGGTTAACGGGTTGATATTGTATAATTGTGTTAGTGAGTTAGTGGATTTTGAATCGTATACGTGTCATAATTGAATTGATAGTTTGACAAGATTAATTTTTATATCGTGTTCGATTTCAACATTTTCATGTTGTGTTGTATCGGATTTTGACAGATTAGGTAATTATTTTAGCTCCTGAAACGAGTGTCACCCCTATAATAGTGACTTGAATTTTTACTAACACCTAGTGTCAATATAGTAAACACCTTTAATTAAAAGTAACATTTTTTTATTTAAAATTAAATTATTTAAAAAAAAAAAATTATTAATGTTGTTAGATGTATAAAAAAATTTCAACAAAGAACTGAAATTAACATTAATAACTTAGGGTATTGTAACCATATTAATTTAAAAATTTTATATATAAAAAAATTAAAAATATTTAAAAATAATAAATAAATTCTAAATAAAGAATTTTATATTGAATATTACAACAATTATTACTAGATACTTGAATTTAATAAGATTTATATACAAGACTATGAATAAAGATTATTATTACATGTGAATTTCACTTGTACTATATATATATATATATTATTTTTAAGGAAAATTGGTCATTTTAGTCCCCAAACTAATTTCATTTGGACAAATGGGTCCCTATTCTTTATTTTTGGATAAATGAATCCCATTTTTTTTTTTATTTGGACAAATGAATCCTTTTAACTAATTTTTGTCCAAAAATATAACAAAAGAAGAGAGAAATTATGAGAAATTAAAAAATAAAATGAAATAATTATCA
>JAXGGT010000117.1:81875-105634 GCA_035583425.1 Marsdenia floribunda | reverse complement strand
AATCTTTTTTTTTTTTTATAATATTTTTTTTAATTTTTTCATTCTTTTGTTTTTTTGTGGGTTTTTTTTTTTTTTTTTTTTTCCAATTTTCATGTTCTATCTGATCAGCCATGATCTTCTCCTTCATAATTTTATTTTTCTTAATGACAAAAAATAGAATAAGACTATTTTAGTATTATTTATTTTTAAACAATAGAGAGACATCAAAATAGTAATTAATTAAAGCCAGAAACCTCTGCCTAAAATGGAGAAATGGAGTGTGACAGCTTTTTTTGGGTAAGTGGAAATGGAGTGTGACAGCTGGTGTGTTCTGTCTGGATTTAAAGAATTATTTTTGTAGTAGATTTATATTTATGTTAAAACGATTTCATTTTAAATGAAATTATAACAAAATTATCAAAAAAAAAAGAAGAAGAAGAAATTATAACAAATTGTGAATGTGTGTAACACAGCGCATTGTCCTTGTCTGGTACTGAAATGGAAACTGGGACCAGAGAAACCCGAGTTGTGTTTTTCCTGCTCGGAACCGAAGGGGTCAGAGTAGACTGACACATAGGCTCTCACCTTATCCCTTTTTTTTTTTTTTTTTTTTTTCAAACCCTCTCCTTCCGCGGCGGCCCCAAATGTCATTTACATTATCGTCCGCCTCTCTCACCGCGGTCTCCTCGCTCCCCGCCTCCTCCTCCTCCTCCTCCTCCTCCTCTCTCAATCCCACCAATCCCTTCCTCACAAAGTCACTGCTTCCCCCCATCCCCTTCTCATTCATCACGAGATGCAGATTCAGATACAGAAGCAATGGAGCATTCTCTACGGTTAAACGAATCCCCATTTCTCCTGTCATGGAATGGCAGGACTGCACGTAATATTTCTTTTTTCTCCCTCCTTCCCCTTAATTTTAATGTATTATCCTTCTCTTGTTGTTCATTATCAATCATCTTATCCCGTGTGTCATTCTCATTTCTCTACAGTAACTCCTAGTGCTGTTTTAACTTGGAAAATACTGGACTTTTGCAGAGTTAAGATGGAAATAGATGTGCCCACTTCTGTCGCTTATAATTGTTATTCTGATCGTGAGGCCATTGCTCAGTGGATGCCATTCATTTCATCTGTAAAGGTAACCAAGAGGACCTGCCTTTATTATTGCTTTAATTTACCATCAGTAAACCTTTCCAATGGTTCTCTCTTTACTAATTACTGCTTTCTCTTTTTCACTGTCTGTAATTTTTTACTCTCCATTGCTGCTGTTAAATTAGTGATCTATGAACTTGTCTATCCGCTGCACTTGAAAATTCTTTTTTTATTTTTTTTCATCTTCCTCTATTTCAAATGTGTTTATCATAGTTCTAATTATTCATCTGTCTGTCATAGATATTCTTTAAATTCTATTATCACATCTTTTTGGTTGGGCAAGTGAAATGTTCCTGATTAGGCCTTGGCTTGTAGAAGTTCTTCCATTTTGGATTACTATAATTTGCATGTTCAAATTTACGTATACACTTGGTTTTATAAATTAATTGGAAGGGGAAAAAAAAAAAAAAAAGCTTCTGCATCATCTAAAGATCTAGACATTCTTTCTGTGTTGCATAACAACCATAATATGCGTCAGTGTGCTAGTCCATTGACACTTCTTTCTTGGGGAAATATTTAATCTGTCCTTCTCTGAAGGATGGAAGGTTATGTTCCAGTTTAAGTTTTAAAGGTCTAGTCATTGTTATAAGTCTATATAATAGAAAACTTTGAGATGTGGCAGTGTGACATGAACTAGAGACCTTTTCTTCATCAGAAAGTTCCTACTATTCCATTTACCTTTTAGTTGGTTATCTGTCTTGGCAAATTTAAGACTGATCAAGTAGCCACACATCCAGAATTCTCCATATGGGGATCTTGATATTGGATTCTGTTTGTCAGGTTTTGGAGGATAAGCCTGACATATCTCGTTGGTCACTAAAATATGAAGCATTTGGACGAGATATTGAATTTTCTTGGCTTGCTCGAAATATGCAGGTAAAAATAATGTGGAAAGCTTTTTCCTCTCTTTAATTTTTCCTCTTATATAGTAAAAGATGCCAATATGAAAAGCTTTTTGAATTTTCCTCCCTTTGACCATCTTGCAGCCTATTCCGAACCAGAAAATCCACTGGAGATCTCTTGAGGGTCTCCCTAACAGGTAAGAAGACTTAGGGTAGACAAGCCCAATCACATTCCTCTCCAAATATGCTAGGACTTTTTTCAAAGAACATTTTCCAATGCTTTTATTATCATTTTAACGAGGGTTTGATATATCAGACCCTTTTTGAAGTGAAGCACATCAATAGTTATGTAAGACCAACGATCTTTACTCAATAAATCACATATTGTCCATGGAGTAGCTGGGATATAGAATAGATGCAAAATTATGTGTCCTTAAAAATTCTCTTTTTATAAATCTCTAGTCATACTAAATTCCTTGGCATACGTTAGAATGCTGGTACTGGGGTACGGATTCTTATTAATTAAATAATTGATTCACAATGCTACACTTATTTGGTCCATTTTAGCGGTTGTTATTCTTGTCCAAATCTTGAAATACTTGTTTGAATAAGAAAAGAAAGTTAGTGCTATTCATGTGTCCGCTTCTTGTTTTTGACCATTACCTTTACAAATTGTAGGGGTGCTGTTCGATTTTATCCTAAAGGAACTTCCTCATGCATGGTTGAAGTAAGCTTCCTATATAAACCCACATTTACCTTTATTTATTTATTTTTTCCTCTCATTTAATTTCTTAGCATACATTTCATCAATAGTGTTATGTTTTCATATGTTATGTGCAATAATATAGAAAAAGGTTTGTGTGTAATGGAATTAAGGCCTCAAACTAGCACCGTGGAAAAATTATGTGCTAATACTCTTTTCTTTTCTTTTTTCCGGGAAGGAGTCGTGGCTCATCTGATAAGTTATTTTACTGAATTTGTATTATGGGTTGCAGTAGAACTGTTGAGCTTGAAATAGTTCTTGTCTTCTGATTCCGGTGTATTGTTTATAGTATTTGCCAGTGGCTGAAAATGCTTGCTTCTTTTCTTACCATCGGTTCTCTTTATTAATTTCAGCTGACTGTCTCATATGAAGTGCCGCAGCTATTGCTTCCAGTGGCCTCGGTAAGCATTTGAATTTGCATAAGAGTTAAGAGCACATACAAGAAGCAGGAGTGTTTCTTGCAGTTTTTCTCAAGATTAACACTAAAAAGATGAAGTCACTACATACTTCATTAGTGTTAAAGATTTGACTTTTAAATATACTTATAGTAGTAAGGATTTGACTTTTTAAATTCAGATACATGATTTTTACTGAGGTAGAGTTTTCTGATCTGATTGAGGTCCCTGTTTTCTTTGTGCCTTACAATGTAGGCATTGCAACCTTTTCTTGAAAGCTTGCTGGTTCGCGGTCTGGAAAATTTTGCAAAGGTTGCTAAAAGTTATTCAACTGACTCAGCTGCCTAACATCTGATCTGAAGATTCTATAAAGTATGTAATACGTTGGTTAGATACGTGTAAGTACTGCCATATATATATACATGAATAAAAGGATATTAGATTCTTCTCCAGCAGTACTTTCTGTTTATGTTTCCCTTTCTTGTCTTTCAACTGTTGTAAGATGGAGTCGATCTCATTGATGAGTTTTTCCAGAGAAATAAAAATGAAGACTGATACTAATCGATTATGGCTCTGTTCATTATTCTAGCTCCTGAAAAGGACAGTTGTCTTCTGACTCCATGGGAAGAAAATTAGGCAACAAGATTTTTGAATATATATATATATATAAACTTTGTTATATGCACCAATAGAATTTTCTAAATGCAGATGAATCTGAGGAACAGCCCACGCGTCTGAACAAATAACAGGTCAACCCCCATCCTTATTTACACCACCTTTTGCCTACCAATTAATGTTATGTACATTGTACACCACCTTAAATCAAAGCCTAAAATGGAAACACAAAAATATCTACAAAAAAAATTGAGCTGCTCCTCAAGCTGCTAGCCAGCAGTCACAAATAGATTTTTTTTGGGAGCGTGGACGGGCTTCGTTAATTACATGTCATAGGAGAATGAGAATGTACTGTACATTCACTGATTGCTGCCATTGCCGTCCAGCAGGTTCTTCAAGCTGCACAAGGCCTCTGCCGAGAGACTACAGCACCTTAACTTCCGGTGACGTGTTGGTGACAATTCCTGATAATCAAATGAAGCAAAACAGATGATAATCACGGTGAGATTGTCGAATGTGTTACGCCTAAGGGCTTCCATAACTAGGTCCTTGGCACACTGCTCAGGGTCATCGTGCCGTCTTAGCCCTCGCCGCACTAAACTAACTGCTTGTTGGCTGGTCATAACATCCCAGATACCATCGCACCCAATTATTAGGAATTCATCTTCCTCCGTCAACATAATCTGCCGGAACTCGGGCTCTGCAATAAGTGGGGAATTAGATCCTCGTGGCAACTTCATATCCCAGTCCCCCAAGGCCCTGGTAACTGACAGAACGCCATTCAGATAGCCATCATCAATAAATCCTCCCATTTCTTCCACGCGTCTTCTTTCCAATGCATAACTAGGTCTGTGGTCTTGTGACATATCAACTGCCTCTCCTTTACGGCAGAGAACTGCTCGGCAATCTCCTGCATTCGCCACCATTAGAAGCCTGCAAGAGGCCAAAATTGCAAAACATTTGGTAAGAAAGAAGCAAATCATAATTTGAAAGCGGCAGATCCAAAAATAGCGAACAAGGAATGCTGTTCACCTTCCAAACACTAGAGCTGTCAAAGCCGTAGTTCCTGAAGAACTGCTCACCCCACAATCATCGGCCAAGGCAAGGTCAGTTACAAGAAACCCTTTCCGAAGAGACTTCTCAACCTCTTCCAAGAAAGCATCATTGACTTCAGAAGCCTGTGGGAAATTAGCATCTTCAAAAAATAATCTTATTGCATTTTTCCTAACGTAAGCAGCAGCCTCTGGTCCTCCGTGACCATCAAACACCTACAAAGTCGTTCAAACAGTGTTTAAGAACATGCAAGTTGATAACACAATGAAACTAAATCAATTTAAAGATGATTTAGAATGGTTAGAAGGAAGCATAACTCACCCCATAGAAAGCACTTGGCTTTGGAAATCGAAAGAGTGACCCCAGGTGTGCAGACAAGTCATCTATCCGTATATGCTCATCTTCCATGTATCTCCGAGGCCCAATATCAGCAAAACTTCCAGAACGAAGGCTAGGCGTAAATTGGAGAATTGCAGATTCTGTCAATTTCATGTCCTGAGGAATGGATAAAGTTAGCATTAAACCTTTTTGCAAAAGGTTTCAAATTATAATGGCAAAGAAATCAACTATGGATTTATGTGTGTAGAAGGATATATGTGATCTTCATGGATATTTTTGTAGTGCCAGTTTTATTACTTGAAAATTAACTTCCCACATCTACCTCGGAAAATAAGTAGCTTTTCCTGATCAAGGCAAAAACCAGCTCATAAAAAATCACCCCATGAATGGTTGAATGACAGACTGGAAAATACAGATAGGAATTGTGTCATGAAAGACATCAGAAGGGTTCCTTTTAAAAACACAAAAGTCTACATGTTGGGTTTTTTATCTTGCATTCATTATTGGATTCAAACATACGACATGTTTAGAGTTCTATTCTTGATAGAGTTGTTAAGCAACCCAACATACAGGGCATCCCATGCTGTGTTTTGATTCAGATGAAGTAGAAATCCATCTTAGAACTCTATAAATAATCAAAGTTGTATGTATCCTTTCAGTTTCAGACACCACATACAGGGAGGCAGCTAGAATGAAATTAATTACTCTGTTTCTCTGGAAGTTGTTAGAGAAAAGGAAGTCTCTAGGATGTAATATAATATAATATACTAGTATCCCATCTCATCAAGTCATTAGCATTGTTAACCTAATAGGTAAATTTATTTATTTTGTTTTAAATATCAGGACTATGTCTTGACTCAAAACCATGACATTTAAGCTTACTTGTTAACTATCCTTGGGGGTGCGATATGTAAATGCCAGAGTAAGGATTTCAACAAAACAGTAAAATGGTCCTAAATAAATGGTATGAACCACCATTGATAAGAATTTTAAATCACATCGTTGAATAAGCACCCTCCTAAAAGTTTACACAAATATGATTTCATTCCAAAACAAAGAAGAACAAGAACAGCAAGAAGGGGGGAAAAAAGTTTTAATCAGATGGAGCATATGACATTTTTAACAGGTCAAAGCAGGAGTCAAAATTACTGGTTTCGTCCAAGCAGTTCAAATCAACATATCCGTTTTAAACTGTAGAAAGCAGTAAATTTTCTGGAAGTCAAAGCTGAGCAAAATCCGATCGTTTCTCTTAGACGACGAAAACATGAATCGTGAAAAGAAGATCCAAACACATAATCATCTTAAAGTGCATACAGATATCAGTAATTGTCATCGACGAAGCCAACGGAACAAGTAAAGCTGCTTTAAAATTCTGGTTATTAATTAATACTATTTTTTTTTTAAAAAAAAAAATTAAAAAGAAGGATGAAGAGCGAGTAAATACCTGAGGACAAGGCGGCACATCCAAGACGCTCGAGAATCCCTGTGGAAGTACAACTTCAGCTTCAGCTCCCATCTTCTAAGATAGTTAAATTGAGATCATAACACGGAGTAAACCAACAGAAGCAAAACAAAAATCAAAAATCAAAAAACCAATCTGAAACTTGAATATTGAAAAAGGGAATTTTGTTTTCAAAGGGTGATTTGGAGTTCGGGCGGTGCGTGTTGTTTCTCGCAGCTTCTTCTCCGGGAAGAACCAAAAGGGAAAACAGTTAAACAAAGAAAAAAAAATTGGGTCAAGTGGGGTTGAGGTGCCATATATAGTTGTGACTTGTGCAGCCAAGTGGGAAAGGAGAGAGGGGGAGCAGGGAATCGGGGAGTGGTTCAAAGACAAAGAGACGAGAAGGGACACGTGGAGGGCCGATTATTGGTTAGGCCTACTTCGGCTCGGGCGTATACGCAGCAGTTGAGCTGAGGTGTGGAAATTGGGACTTGGGAGAATCAAAGGATGAAATGAAACACGCGGCCAGGAAGGTTCGGTTGTTAGGCACGTAGATGTTGCCGCGTGTCCTTTAAGACCCCTAACTGTTGCTGACCACTTCAACCCTTACCTTCTTCTCTGCTTCATCCGTCCGCGTTGATTTTCCCCTTTCTTTATAATATATATATATATATTCAAATTCAATTTTATTTAATCATGAGGTGCGGCGTGGTAGTTGTATTAGGATTTTTTGTCTTGCATTCTTAATAGGATTCAAAGATATAACATGTTTAGAATTTTAGTTATAATGGAATTATTAATGTATCTACAGATCCCACAGTAATTAAAAGTCGAAAGTTATAAGATGTCATTTATTTATAAATAGATAAAGAGTGAATCTCTCTAAATTGGGTCATAACTTTGTTTTGGTAGATCCTAATGGATCTTGTGGGTATAGGTTGGTTAAGGGATGTACATATGGAGAAGAAAACTCTGGAGAGTTTTCTTACAATTTTGGATATGTCAAAATTGTTAAGTACACATGAATCGTTGTACTTGTCTTTCATTGATAATGAAATTATTCGGAGTTGGTCCCGTGATTTTTCTCTAATAGGATTTTTCAAGTTAAATATTGTGTTATCTGTTTTTCTCATCATCTATATCTCTATTGATTGGTATCAGAGTCTTTTAACAGAGCTTATCAACCTAATAAGTTGCTCACCTCGTTCTTTAACCATAAGGTTGGGAGTTCAAATTCCGCCTATAAGAACGGAGCACATCACTACTATCGATAGTGGATAACCTTGACTGAAAAAATCCATTTTATTTTGTTCAAAAAAGTAGAGTAATTGTTCCCAGTAGAATTTATTTAATAGTATATGAAATTGTGAGTGGAGGGTTGAGAATGTGATTTTTGCAAACAATCAAATTTATTAAATTTGTTATCATTCAAATTTTAATTTAAAAATTTATCTAATTTACATATATACGAATATTTTCTCATTCAATAAATATTATTGATGTTGTAAAAATGAACACGAATACATAGAGAAAGAGTGAGAAGCGAAGGGCCAAATGGCTCTTCCAAGTCAGCAATTATCACATGAGAATGAACATGTCCAATCTTGCCAAGAATGTCACTAATGGAACTTTGTCTCTGTCAAGACTCTAATAGTAAAATCAAGAGGTATTCAAGAAATTAAAAAAACAATCGAATATGAGGTTGTTTTGGTCTTCCAAACATATAAGCAAATAAAAGGGAGAAATTGCTAAGAATGTGTTTGAGTGCTTGCTGAAGTTTAGCTTTCACCTTATGGTTTGGGGATGGATCGTTTAGCTGTGTTTTATATGGGACTAAAAGGAGTATGGTAAAGTGTCACTCAATGGGGATGCAAGAGAGACTCTGAGCATTGTCTTCAGGACAATATGTTCACTATAAGTGGCTTCTTTTCAAATTCTTTTGTTAGAGTCATTAATTACTTGTATTCAACTATATTTTTATCATTAAATGCGTGGAGACGCTTCGCTAGTAACGAAATGTAAAATTGGATAGGGCCGAGTTGACATGGACTATTCTAAAGTAGATTAGCGGGGGTGAGGGATGAGTGCTTCACCACTGGCATGTCGGTAGCTACGTAGAGTTAGCTATCCACTTCCTACTCCTATCTCCGTCAAACTTGAAGTGTGAGCCCTTTTGTTACAAAAAAAATTGGTTGTAAAACTGGATAAGGCAGAGTTAACACATGACTATTCTGAAGTAGATTAGTGGGGTGAGGGACGAATGCTTACCAATAACGTGTTAGTGGCTATACAGAGTTAGTTATCTACTCTCTACTCTAATCTGCGTTAAATTCGAAGTATGAGCCCCTTTTGTTACAAACAAAGTTTGGTTCCTTAACTATACAAATTGAATTCTTCATATCGCCTAATAACATAAACTATTGAATTATTTGAATATGACATTAAGTTTCGTTTACCAAAAATAATTTTCGCTCAAGTACTATTTAATATTATTTTAAAGTGAATGGTCCCTAAAAGGAATTTTTTTGAAGAATCATATGCATTAATTCATATCCCTAATTTAAAGAATTATTAGATTGCATTCATTAATGGCTCTTCATCTAAAGTCATATAAGAAGTAAGATTCATCCTTAAGAATTTTGAAGGTACTTGTTTTATTTATACTCTCAAATACAACTTTTTATAACCAATAGTAAATCAATGTATAATGATTGGTCTTTTTTTATTATTATTATTTAATAGGTCTATAATATATAATGGGCATGTGCATTTGATTTTTCCTCTTTTTACAAAATTTGACATATCTAAACAATAAATTTTGTGAAGAGAGGAAGCAACTGCACCTTTCTATTATACATTGGAACATACTAAATAAAAAAAAAAAAAGAAAATGAATAAATCACACTAAAATCATAAATATTAAAGATCAAATCCATTAATTTTCATGAACTTCAAAATTTTGATAGAAGAGTTAGTTAACTTAGAACTTAGAATATTTTAAGGAAAATTAGTTGTTTTGGTCCTAAAGTATTAGCTTTTATACAAATTGATCTCTAATTTTTGTTTTTATCTTTTTATTATTATTATTATTATTTTTAATTCCTGTTCTTTAACTTTTCTAATCCTTCCATCTAATTCCATTAGAATACCATTAAAAAATAGTAGGTCTCCAACACGTAATCTACTTGTTTAGTGGTAAAATGGTAATTTCAAAGTTTCTTTCCTTCCAATTATAAACTCACTGTTTTTACCTAAATTATCAAAAAATTTTAGCTATCGAATCTTAATAAAATGTTTACACCTAGGAAGGGAGGAAAATCTTTTAAAATTATGTTTTTACACCAAGACAAGTAAATCATTTGTCATTTTTTAACGGTATTCTAATTAAATTAAACAGAAAAATTAATTATCCTAAAAAAAAATCAAAAAACAAGAATCAAAAAAGATAAAATTAAAGATCATTAGTTAATTTGTATAAAAACTAATACTTTAAAATAAAAACCACTAATTTTCCATATTTTGAACTTGAAAAGTTTTACCCTAGAAGGTGAATATGGGTAAAGAAAAAGTCTCAATGAAAATGTAGCCTATTCTTAAAATTTTACCACTTTTGGTACTTTATTTTCACCATTATCACAATTTTTAATTATTATTATTGTTATTTTAATTTATTTCTTGTATTTATGATACCGCTTTCTTCCATAAACATAAAAGTATTCCTTGAGGAAACTTAACCTAATTAGAAATCTTAATTAAAATTTAAGTTAATTAGAATGTCAATGATTTACTATGTGATTAAAGGGAGTATGCGTGTCTACTAACATAAATACATACATACATACATATATATATATATACACACATGTATGTACATATATATACACACACAAACATTGGTAATTATATAATACAATAAGTATATTATTCTAATTATATATTAAAATAATGTATATTTTAATAGTAAAAATATATTAAAAATTTGATCGTTTTAGTCCTCGTATTATCATTTAGATGAATGTATTTTTATTTTTAATTTTTGGGCAATCGGATTATCATTTTATTGTTAATTGGACAAAAGGTCCTTTCAACAAAATTTTAATAATTTTTAACCATCAAAATTCACGTGCCAATCATATTGCTAGTCCCATGAATGTTATTTTTATCTTTATCATTTACAATCTTATTTATTAATTAAAATCTTAAAAAACTTTTTTTTTTCAATAAAATTATTTCAGAAGAAAAAATAATTGGAAATAGAAGAAAATGAAAATTTAGAAAATAGGATGATTTCATTAAGATCTGAATATGTTAATAGGATTATAAATGATAAAAATGTCATCTATGATACATACACATGTTTGACACATGAATTTCGATGATTAAAAATATCAAAATTTTGTTAAAATAACCCATTTGTTTAGTTGAAAATAAAATTGGAATTTAATTGTCAAAAAAAAAAGAAAGAAAAGAAATAAAGATCTATTTGCCCAAATAAATAATAATAATGTAGAAATTAAAATGACCAAAATTTTAATATCTTATTACTGATTTATTTATTTTAAAATAATAAATATAATAAACGTATAATGAAAATTTTATAATTAAAATAAAGTGACGAACGTAAAAGAGTTGATATGATTAAGCATTTTAAGACCCCAAGAGGTTGCACTTTTTTATTTTGAGTTCTTCAGCCGATATTTTTGTCTTTTTAATATTTCTATCCAAATAAGGACAATTTTTATCTTCAAAATGTGTAATTATTATTATTTTCTAAATACAACAATTTTTGCTTCTTACTGGTTTTCACTTCTGATCTCCTGTGATTTTTTTTTTTTTTTTTTTTTTTTAATTTGTTCATTTTTTTCAAGTTGAATTGAGTGAATTGCGGCAAAGAGTGAAGTAAGGACAAGTGAAGAAATTTTCTAATAAGTGGGGGGTAAAAATATTATATTTTATTAAATATTATGATGATATTATTATTAGAGTTTTTATATTTATATATTTATTGAATATATTTTATTTTTTATTATTTTTTTTGCCAAGTGGGGAGACATAAACAGTAATATGTCATATGGAGCCTAATGAATTTGGTTCCTAATTTTTTAATGGCAAATTGCATAAATAGTCCCCAAACTATGGTCATTTGGTGACATTGGTTCTTGAACTATGTTGAATTGTGTGACATTGGTCCTTTTGGTTAAATTTTTCTATTAAGTTACTATTTAAGTTTTTAAAATAAAATTGCCTAGGGGCATTTTGGTTGTTTTACTTGAAAAATAATAATAAAAAAAAAGAAAACGGTATTTTTCTTAACAGAAAAATTTAACCAAAAAGACCAATGTCATACAATTCAACATAGTTCATGGATCAATATCACCAAAAAATTAATTTGGGGACCAATGTCACCAAATGACCATAGTTTGTGTACTATTTTTGCCAATTTGCCTTTTTTTTTTTTTTTTTTTTTTTTTTTTTTTAAATTATTGGTGCAATTAATAAATTTTTCTTTTTTATCTAATAAGTCCTAAATGTATAATGAGCATGTACCTTTGGTTAACTCTCTTCATAAAATATGACTTGTCCAAATAATATATTTTATAACGGGAATGACCATATGTACATATTAATTATACATCGCGAACCAAATCTATAAGTGTATTTTTGGACTACAGTTTTTTTTTTTTTTTTTCCAGTTAGCTAATTTTTATATTTTTCTATTTTTTTCCAAATTGAGTGAAGAAAGTTGTAGAAAACGAGGAGTAACTTGGAGAATGTAAAAAAATTGTCTAATAAATAATATGCAAAAATATTTTTTATAAGTGTAATAATGATATAATTATTAGATTATTATAGAAGTAAAATGACTCATTGACACCTACTCTCATAGTCTTCATATATATATATATTTTAATTTTTTTTCGCAAGTTGATCAACAATGAATAGTAGTGTGTCAATTGTTGTCTAAACAAGTACCTAACTTATTTTAGAAATAAATAGAAAAAAAAAAATTAGTCCAAAAATAGCCTAAATGTTTCTATGTATATATATATATATTGAGGGAAGTTAAAACAGTGGATTTTATAAAAATTAAGTATTAAATTGGATTTTTTTTTTTTTTTTTTAAAATTTGAATGTCAAACTTAGATTTAAAAAAAAAAAAAAAAAAATTACACTGTTATCAAGATTTCCTATCCTTATATTTATTTCCTTGATAAAATATAAAATTAAATAATATATTAAAATAAAGAAATCGTAGATTTAAAAAAAAAAAAAAAAAATTAATAGTTGAACATTTTCTTTTGCTGACCACTTTAAATATTAAGTTAATTTTATTTAAAATATGGTTATTAAATACTTTTAATATTTTTATTAAAAAGGGCTTTCAAATATTAATAAATTTAATTTTAAACGTTGAATTGTTTTATCAAAATTTAATTGAATTTGACAATACAAGTATAAATTAGTTATAATAATCATATTTATGATTTAAAAATTGAATTCAACTCTAAAAATGAAAAATTTAAAAAAGAGAAAAAGAAAAAAATTTATACTTACAACCTAGTGATATAATTTTTTTTTTTTTTTTTCACTAAACTACTAAGAAATTATAATTTTAAATAATCCTACTAAGAAGAATAGATATATAAAATTATCAATTTACATATAAAACGATCTAAAAAATTAATATAAAACTATAAAACAAAAAAATATATATATATATTTATATATTTTTTTTAAAAGTAATATTATTATGAATAATTTTTTACGAAACTAATAATTTTTTTTATTTGACCAAAATTTATAATAAATCTTAAATATATGTATTTTAATTGAATTACCTTGAAAAAAAAATTATATTACTTAATTTATAATTTTATTTTAAAACTTTTTTTTTTTTTAAAAAAAATTGATATCTAAATAAAATTTGTTATATACAAAATTTAACAATTTTTCATAAAAATTAAATAATAAAATTAGATATAAAATATGAGTGATGAGTGGTGGTGGGTCCCACTCCCACCGAAGAATACTTTGAAAAAGAAAAAGAAAAAAGAAAGGTATAGGGGGGCGGGGAAGAAAGTAGAAATGAGGAGAGAGGTTTGAACGGTCAAAAAAGGTATAAAGTCAAACAGAGAGAGAGTGTGTGGCGTGCTGACTGGTGACAATCTCGAAATATGCGACACTACCAACGCCCAAAAAAAAAAAAAAAAAACCGAAAAAAGAGAAGGAAGAAGCTGATTTCTGTTGACTGCCTTCTCTCCATTCAATTGCCATCTTCCATTATCAACCAAATACTAAATACCGCTGCTACTTCAGTTTCAGCCACCGACCCGGCCGCCGAGAGAACCCATCCCCACCCTCACCCTCCAACTGTAACTTATAGTTGCGCTACAGACGACCCAGGTCTCTTTTCTTCCCCTCCCTCCTCTTTTCTGCAGGCTGTTGTTGTAGTCTCCTCCTCCCCCACCTTTCTAACTAAGCAGGCAAAAAAGCTTATCCACTGCAAATTCTCTGTAGTGTCTTTTATGTTTTTACTGCCGGTCATCGTCCCGTTTTAGCTCAACTCGCTGCAGCGCTTTGTGTAGTCTGATATTCTAATTATTCGTTACTAGGTAACGTATTCCCGTACAAGTTGCATCCACTACTTACTGCTTCTTTTGCTGATTGTATATGTGGTCTACACTTCAGGATCATATATGTATATATGTATATTGCTACTAGTTTTGCTTCTTCTTTCTCCCTGGTCTTCACGCCATCTTCTTGAAAACCAGATTCTTTAGTTTGGGGATTTTTATTTTTTATTTCTTCTGGGGTTTGGAGGAGGGTGTAAATCTTTCACTGGTATGGATCCGACATGTTCATGCTACTTCTTGATACTTTGAATTCTTTAGATCAACTTACTGTATATATATATATATTTTGCCCTTTCAATTTTGATATTGATTCGTTAATTTCCTTGCCCAATTCCTTTGTTATTGCTATTATTGTTGTCGTTTATTTTGTATTTCTTGATGCTGAATTCAAATTTTATTTGGTGATATGTGATTCTCTTAGTTTGGAGACTTTGAGCTGAAACTGTGGATTGCCTTATAATTTTGTTTATATTCTTTTGCGCCTTGCCACTTTAGTCAACTAGTGCTGCGTATGCCTGCAGGGGATTAATATATCGATTCTTCTTCTCCACCTGAAACAAGAATAGGAGGTGATTTCATACTCTGTTATTTTGCAAACTATGGCTTCAGTAAGTATTGCAACTGCAGCGCCTGTTAGAGAATCTACGGTCAATAATAGAATTGGTTTTGATAAATTACCTGATGAGATGAATGACATGAAAATCAATGATGAAAAGGTTCGTGAATTGTTTAGCTTTCATATTTGCCCCCCACCATATTAGTTTCTTTCTGATATAGATCTAGATTGTCCTGACTTCTCCTTCTTTATGATAGGAAATGGAGCTTATTGAAGGTCATGGAACAGAGGCAGGTCATATAATTGTTACCACTATTGGTGGTAAAGATGGCCAGCCAAAGCAGGTGAGTCTTATTGCCATTGCCTTTTTGTAATACCCCTTTTTCTTTTTTCATTCCACAAGCTTTGATTAAAAAAAAAAAAAAAAAATGCTGGTTTTCTTTTTGGCCTCAGACAATAAGCTACATGGCCGAGCGTGTTGTTGGGCAAGGATCTTTTGGAGTTGTTTTCCAGGTATGGATTTGGCCACTGGACGTTGATGGGGAATTTTGTGTAGTAGTTTGCTAGCGTCATGAGTTAATTGATATTAGAACTCCAGTATCCGGTACACTGCATATTCTTCATAGTATCTGGGGCTGCTTCTGTTATGCAGGCCAAGTGCTTGGAGACTGGTGAAGCTGTTGCAATTAAGAAGGTTCTTCAAGATAAGAGGTACAAGAACCGTGAACTACAAACCATGCGTCTCCTAGACCATCCTAATGTGGTCTGTTTAAAGCACTGCTTCTTTTCTACAACCGAAAAGAAAGAGCTTTTTCTTAACCTTGTACTGGAGTATGTTCCTGAGACTGTTCATAGGGTAATAAAGCACTACAACAAGATGAGCCAAAGGATGCCAATAATATATGTCAAGCTGTATACTTACCAGGTATGTATATGATAAGTGTTGCGGAGTTCAATATCTTAATTTTATTTTCCATTCCAATTCCCTTGCTAGATTCTTTTAGGTTTATCTCCAAAAAATCTACTGATATTCTTATATTAAATTCTTAATCATTCTTAATAGATTTTAAGAGCACTGGCTTACATCCACGGTGTTATTGGAGTATGCCATAGGGATATCAAGCCTCAAAACATCTTGGTAAGTTTCTCATCATAGTTGAAAGTCAATGCTGTTAGGTTTATATGCATGTCTTTTTACGTTCTACAACAGTCCATCATGGGTTTAAATTTTGTATGGTTTTTGGGAACTTGAAATTTTATTTCGATGCTAATGCAAATATGATGGCGATATGGTTAAGTTCAGGCCCCATGTATTGTTTAGGAGCTGCTTTTTGGAAAGAATTGTGGCTGTCATGGTGTGAAAATATTTTCTTTTATTGATAAGGAATGCAGTCTAAAGCAGAAAGTATGATTTTGTTTGCAGGTTAATCCGCATACTCACCAAGTCAAACTATGTGACTTTGGAAGTGCAAAACTGCTGGTTTGTACCTTTGTTCCCCAGATATATCTACCTCTCCACTAGATTTATTGTTTCATTTTCATTTCTGACCTGCTTTAATTTCAGGTAAAAGGAGAGCCCAACATCTCTTACATTTGTTCTAGGTACTACCGAGCACCTGAACTGATATTTGGTGCTACTGAATACACCACAGCCATAGACATTTGGTCAGCTGGGTGTGTTTTGGCTGAATTATTGCTTGGACAGGTACTTAAAACAAAATCTACCGTCTTCCCTTTCTTTATTAAGTTTCTATATAATTTGCTAAATCTTGACTCTCTGGTATTTTCAGCCCCTGTTTCCTGGAGAGAGTGGGGTGGACCAACTCGTAGAAATTATAAAGGTAAGCTCCACTCAGTATGAGCAAGCGAGTCATCTTTCACTTTGAATGATCTTTTCATGAAGAATTTAATAAAATTGCCTTCTGTTGCAACATATCTTGTGGTGCTTTAGTTGTTATCAATATCTTTCCAAGTATGGGGATATATGATACATTTTACTTGCTTGTAGTGGGTTCTTATTATAGGGAGTGCTAACCTTCGTGCATTTCTGCAGATATTGGGCACCCCAACAAGAGAGGAAATTAGATGTATGAACCCCAATTACACAGAGTTCAGATTTCCACAAATAAAAGCCCACCCGTGGCACAAGGTAATTGTTGACACGCTATCATTCATGTCTTTGAATTTTCGACACTGATATGATGTGAAAGTAATATATTATGCCCATATGCAGATATTCCACAAGCGCATGCCACCAGAAGCTGTTGACCTGGTTTCAAGATTATTGCAATATTCTCCAAATCTGCGATGTACCGCTGTGAGTATAAAGTAGTTGGACAGAGTAGGCTGGTTTTGTTGATTTTATGGATTAGTTTGCAGAAAAGGGGAAAGTGGAAATATGAAGGCAAATTAAATTTCATGTTAGGGCCTGCTTATTAACCGTGTGATTGTCCAATATTCATCCTACTGTGCTCTTGCTGCTTCATTTTCAATGCAGTTGGAGGCCTTGATCCATCCATTTTTTGATGATCTTCGAAATCCAGACACCCGTCTGCCAAATGGACGTCTTCTACCTCCACTTTTCAACTTTAAGCCTCATGGTAATTAATTTGTAAATCATTTATTTATCGGAGAAGAAGTTATATCCTATCTTGCCTTCAAGCTTTTCTGACTACGTTTTGCTGTTTGCTTAATGTTTTTCAGAACTCAAGGGGTTGTCTGTGGAGTTCCTGGGGAAGTTGATCCCAGAACATGCAAGAAAGCAATGCGGATTCCTGAATTTCTAAGACTATTTTTCCCATCCACCTGTCTTGTAAACAGTGTAAAAGTTGAAAATGCTACTGATTTTTTTTTTTTTTTTCCTCCAAATTTTACTCCCATGTGTTTCTTCTTTCTGCCATCAATTCATTATATATGTCACCTTGTATTAGCTAAGCAGATCTGTTAGTGGGTGTGCCTGACCAGATTGTAATACGTTGACTGACACTGTAACCGGTTTCCTAGACCCCTACCGGCACTCAGATAGAAGTTGTTTTTGCTTCACAAGCTGGGAAATATTGGCAGTGGTTTAGGCAAACAAATTTTGTACATTGCATATTTCTGAGGTTGTACATTTATTTGCTTATTATTTTAGAAGAAAATGGAAACTAGCTTTTGAGTGCGCTACCTTTCTTCTTTCTTTTAATATATAAAGATGACCATCCTTTATTACTCTCTTCTGTGTTCTGTAAGGGACTAGTTTTTCTAACATTTATTTTTAGAAAATTAGTTGTTTTAGTCTTTATATCTATATTATTATTTAGATAAATAAATTTTTATTTTTATTATTTAGATAATTAGATGGGATAAAAGGGTTCTTTTAACAAAATTTTAATAATTTTAATCATTGAAATTCACATATTAAACATGTGTATGTCTCAAAAAAAAAAAATATTTTTTTTATTTATAATTTTATTAATTTATTCACATTTTAAAGAATTTTTTTTAAAAAAATTTTATCCATTTTTTTTTTTTTAAATTTTTGATTTTTTTTTCTTCTCAGATATTTTATTAAAAGAAAGTAGTTTATTAAAATTTTAGTTAGTTAATGTGATTATAAATGACAAAAATACCTTTTATGAGACATTTTTATACGTTTGATAAGGGAATTTTCGTGGTAAAAAATTATTAAAATTTTGTTGAAAGACTTTTTTTGTCTAACTAAAAATAAAATAGAGATTCAATCATCAAAAAATTAAAAATAAGGATCGTTTATTTAAAAAATAATAATATAAGAACCAAAGTAACGAACTTTTCTTTCTTTAATTTTTTTTTTTTTTTTTCAAGAAGGCAAGCTTTCACAATATCATGATATTAACAGATAAATTTAATCCTAAAAATAGAACGGGAAGGTAACAGTAAATAAACAATGAACTAGTAAGACTTTCGAATGTCTGCCGCGACCTGAGAAGGGAGGACAACACGCACACACAGAAAGAGAGAAAGTAAAAGTCATGGTGGAAGAAAATGGGAGGGAACCCATTGATGAGTGAGTGCACTGCCCCTAAGGTAATCCGGTATTCTTATCGACTAATTTAAGAGGAATTTAAGAGAGTATACCCCAAGAACATAGCTGAAATTCGACACAAGGCCGTCCTTGGTGAAAATCATACTCTACTTAACAAACCAGATGGAGATACCTAAGTAAGAGAAGTCAAACCACTGAACTATCTCTAATATATGTATATGTTGCCTTTTTCCACCCGGATCGAAGAAGTCACACACAGCAGAATCCACATTCTAAAAGAGCCATTGTCTGATATGGAAAATGGTTGGCTGTGGTCACTACCACCATTAAAAAATAACTATTCATATATATCATATCACTTTTAATTTACCTTCTTATTATATATATACATATACACTCTTTCTCTTTCTCTCTCTCTCTCTATATATGTGTGTGGTGGTGACTCTGACTCTGGCTTTCTACTTATGCGCAATCTCTGCATGCAATATTTACATTCATTCATTCCAAGGCTGCACACACCTTGCATTACATCCATCTATCGCAAGTTGACATAGTGCTGTTGCATAATCCTAGGAGCTTCCCACCTGCACCCATTTTACTTCCAGAAAATATATACTTTTTTAACTCTGAGCCCTTCCACCCGGCCCCCTATTATGTCTATCTTTGAGAGTGAAAAATAGACAATGAAAAGAATTGGAAGCTAGAGAGAGAGCATTAATAGCTAGTGCTCCACCATAAAGACAATATATGGGCAAAAAACTTACGTAATTAAGCAGTCACACCCGCTCAGTTTTACTTACTTACTAGAAGTTAAAACATAAGAGCAGTCAATAATGGCTTTTCGTGCCATACTGGTAGTAATTTACTTCTACTTCGGCCTAATCATCTGCCAAGGTAGATATCATCACCATCATCATCATCATGACCATAAGAAACACGAGCACCCTCATCATGCCCACCCTCCTGCATCACAAATCTCGCTGCCACCTTCTCCTCCTCCGGAAGCTTATCCGCCGTCACCCGATGACGGGAACTACACCGAAACTTTTGATGTTCGAGTGTTTGGTGCGATTGGAGATGGCCTATCAGACGACACAGAGGCATTCAAGACAGCTTGGGATGCAGCTTGTCAGCAGGCTGCAGACTCCGCAATACTTGTAGTTCCTTCTGGCTACTCTTTCATGGTTCAGTCCACAATTTTTACAGGACCTTGTGAGAGCGACATTGTATTCCAGGTAATAATAAAGTGTATATATATATACATTTTAGAGAAATTTTTACTACTAAGGTCTTGAATGTGGACAAGGTGAAAGAGAATAAGACGTTCAACATATTGTTAAAGGATTTTTATTAGCGAAAATGTGTACCAAATTGGCTACTTAATCTTTGTTCTAATTATATCATAACTAACTAGTAATTATATGTCCATTTAATTTCTATATATGTTGGAGAAAAGGTTGATGGTATTCTTACGCCACCTGATGGACCTGAAAACTGGCCAAGAAACTTGAGTAGACGCCAATGGCTGGTATTCTACCGAGCAGATAACATGTTGATGCAAGGAGGAGGCTTGATAGATGGGAAGGGTGAGCAATGGTGGAATCTCCCTTGCAAACCTCACAAGGTACGTACAGCCTGTATGTAATAATATGCCTATATATATCATATGATAAATTACTACTTGATGCATGCAATATGTCCGTGGATGGACTTGACGACAGGGGGCAAACGGAACAATAATGCAAGGACCCTGTGATAGCCCAGTTGTGAGTTCAAGAACCCTTCAAATTCTAATATATATATTAAAATTTCTTGAGGTCTATATATAAATCTAGGAGGAATTAATTATTATTCAATTTCCAGGCCATAAGATTCTTCATGAGCAACAATGTAACAGTTCAAGGACTGAGGATTAGAAACAGTCCAAAAGTCCATTTCCGATTCGACAACTGCAGCAATGTCTACGTTGATTCCATCAGAATAACTTCCCCAGCCTTGAGTCCCAACACGGATGGCATTCATATAGAGAACACCGACAATGCTCAAATTTACAATTCAGTGATCTCCAGTGGTCTGTACTCGATCCCATACTAAAAATGCGTTCTTCATCTCTAGCCCGCCAAATTAATTTAAACTTTTTTTTCCGCCCCCCCCACAGGTGACGACTGTGTATCAATAGGATCAGGGTGTTATGACGTAGACATTAGGAACGTCACATGTGGTCCGGGTCATGGGATCAGGTATATATAAATATATAAGAAAATTGGTTTCTGATTTATGTGTATATATATATATTATGAACAGGGTTATTAAATAATTAGCTCTCACGTCCCAACAATTAAACATCTTGAATGTATGAACAGCATAGGGAGCTTAGGCAATCGTAACACGCGAGCCTGCGTGTCAAACGTGAAGGTGAGGGATTCGGTGATCAAGGAATCGGACAACGGAGTGAGGATAAAGACATGGCAAGGAGGATCAGGAGCGGTGACAGGAGTAACATTCAGCAACGTGCACATGGAAAACGTAAGGAACCCTATCATAATTGACCAATTCTACTGCCTGAGCAAAGAATGTTCGAACCAGACATCGGGAGTTTTTGTTTCGGACATACAGTACGAGAGCATCAAGGGAACGTACGACATTCGAAGCCCGCCAATGCACTTCGCGTGCAGCGACTCGGTTCCTTGTACTAACATTACACTGTCCGATATTGAGCTTCTTCCGGCACAAGGAGAGATCGTGCTGGATCCTTATTGTTGGAATGCTTATGGAGGACTAGAAACTCTTACCATTCCACCTGTTTACTGCTTGTTGGATGGTCTTCCGGGGTCACTATTGGAAGATCAAGTGGGCTATTGCTGATCATCATATTGCATGCATGCATTCATCCAATTTCTTCTTCTTCCTTATTTTGTGTACAGCAGAGAGATCCGAGTACTATAAAAGATGTTGTTGATACACACTCCATAACTAGATATGTGTGGTTAACATGGGTGTGCTTCATCATCAAACTCCATATACATCTACTGTGGAAGGGCATTTTATCCATCCCACTATATTTCATAGTACTAATTATGATTTAATTACCATGCACGTCTAGTTTTTTTTTTTTTTCCCAAATCCATAATTCATCACCACTTTTCTTTTGTTTCCTATTACTCCCTAAGTTTTCATCCATTTAAAAAAAAAAAAAAAGGAAAAAGAAAACTAAAATCGACTGGTCTTTTATTTTATAAAAATTAAAATAAAATAAAAAAATAATTAATGACAAGATTAAACTCAAGATTTTCCATTCCAATACTTATGTTAAATTGTCAAATACTATATAAAAATTTAACCCGATAGATAATAAATATTACGTAAAAGATATTAAGAGAAAAAGCATGTTACCTTGATTTGGAAAATTAAAAATTTTTTAATAATGTCAAAAAAAAAAAAAAAAAAAAAAAAAAAAACCAGAAGCAATAAAATTTATTAGATAGTAATGCAAAATACGAAAAGTAATTAATGCACAAACACTATATTTAATTAGAACACAATTGGATATCAATTTTCATGATATTTCTATAAATAATAATATTAATAAAATTTTGAACTGGATATATTAATTGATATATATATGTGGATCAGTCACTTAGAGACAATTCAATTTGGATAGTTGATCTATCAACTTTTCTGAGTTATGCATAATAACATATAAATATATAGTCTTAATTAATAAAACTACATTAAAAAAAATATTGAATTTACTATTACAATATATATATATATATCATTAAAATTTGATTATTAAATTAATAAAGAAGTTGAATTTTATAACTTTGAGTAGCTTCTTGATCTGTGGAGTGTAGTCACTATGCACTCCTTTATTCCTTCCCAGACTGATCGAATCTGTATAGGTATGGACATGGCAGGCAGACATAAAGTATAGTACTAATATATTAGAAACTTTCTGTGTTAACTATGATAGTAATGCCAAATCTAAGGAATCATTAAAGCCTGATTCTAATTGCTATGATGTACCAGTTACTAAAAGGGGAAGAAAGCAATAGGTAATGGCGGAGTTTTTCCCCAAAATGACCCCTTTTTTTAAAAAAGATTTCGTGTAATTGATTCTATTTTTAAAATTATATGTCAAAATGGCTTTGACTCATTCTTAAAATGAGTTCTATTGGGACCTATTATTGGAAAAAAGACTCTCTTCTTTCTTCTTTTCACTCCCCCTCCTCTTCATCTTCCAGCCGCTACAGTTAAATGAGTTATTAATTTATCTCTGTCATAGGACTCATTTAGTTCTATAGTTAACTCATTAAGAAAATGAGTCATAGCTCTATAACTCATTCACTAAATGAGTCCTAATCGTTAAATTTAGATCCCTTTAAAATTTAATTTATTCATTTTCAATTACATGTGTATCAACTATTATAGATGGACACTGGCGAGGAAGAGGGAAAGAATGTAGGGGCACAAAGAAGAAGAATAGGGAGAGAAAAGAAGAAAGAGAGAGGAAGAGAGGAGAGAGAGAAAAGAAGAAAGGGAGAAAGAAAGAGTAGAGCGTTTTTCTTTAGTGGGTCCTAATATGACTCATTTTAAAAATGAGTCAATGTCATTTTGGTATATAATTTTAAAAATAGGGTTAAACACGGAGTCTTTTTAAAAAGTGGACCATTTTGCGAAAAAATTCTAGTTTTTCACTATACAAAAAAAATATTTCGAATTAACAATATATATATATACTCATATTTATGTTCTTTTTTTTTTTTTTTTTGTCCTCGGCCTTAGTATTCAAGCAGATTTCACCGTGGTAGAAAGGTATCTTCCAATTTTACCATACTTGACTAATCCGTTGGTCACCCCGGGTAGCACACCTGACAATGGTGAGTAAGGTTCCCAACTAGAATAACTGCATATATATATATATATATATATGTGAGAATTTGAACTTAAACGGAGTGAAACTATGGACCATTTCAACCAACCCCAA
>JAXGGT010000117.1:30261-40899 GCA_035583425.1 Marsdenia floribunda | reverse complement strand
ATATATACATTATTGTTCTAATAGACTTTTTACTATTAAAAAAAGAAATTTGGTCATTTTAGTCCTTATATTATTATCTTTTAAATAATGAGTTCTTATTTTTGTTTGTCGAATAATTAAATTTTATGTTATTTTTAATTGGACAAATGAGTCATTCTAGCAAAATTTTGACAATTATTAACCATCAAAATTCATGTGCTAAGCACGTGTATGTCCCTTAAAGAGTATTTTTGTTATTTATAATTTCATTCACATATTCACATTTTAATGAAACTCTCGTTTCTTTCAATTTTATCAAAAATTTCAATTTCTTATATTCTTGATTATTTTTTTCTTCTGAGATAATTTTATTGAAAAAAAATGATGGTTTATTAAAATTTTAGTTAATTAATGGAATTGTACATGACAAAAATGTGCTTCATGGGACATACACGTACTTGATTTTAATAGTTAAAAATTATTAAAATTTTATTAGAATTACGACGTGAGATCTCTTAAAACACTCTCTAAGACATTGTTAAGACACCAATTAAATTAAAACATGTGTTAATTGAATTAACCTTAATGTATTTTCTCTCGTTAAATTATATTTATGAGTTTTTTTTTAAAAAATAAAAATAAAAATTATAATTGTAATTAAAAAATTTATAAAAATATAAAAAATATTTTTTCATCGATCTAGAAAATTTAAAATATTTTAATAAATTTAATTAAAAAAAGTTATAAATATTGATTTAATGGAACATGACGACATTAACTTTTGAGGTTAATTAATTTAATTAATATTTTAGATAATTTTATAGAGAATGTTTTAGAAAATCTCACACCTTAAAAGGACTCATGTCCAATTAAAAATAAAATGAGAATTTAATTTTCCAAAAAAAAAGAAATTATTTATCCAAACAATAATAATATCAAGAATAAAATGACCCAAAAAAAAAAAAAAAAAAAAAACCTATTGTTAAGGAAGAATGAAAGTAAAGCCAGTAGAAAAATAACCCGCGGGTAAAAGAAACAAACCATTCGACCGGGTAATATTTTCCTTTTTTTTTTTTTTTTTTAACCTTTCGCGCTCTAAACGAAACCTAAAGAATTTCCGAAATTCAGTTGTATAGTGGCTCAAATTTTGTCGTCGGAACCATATTTCTATCAATTATTGCAATTCCAATCGATGTAGGGAGCCTTTGAATTATATATTAGAAGAAGACGATCGAATAGCAGAAAACCCTAGTTTATTTGGGAATCATAAGATCGGAGATGGATGCTAAGGATATTCTGGGATTACCGAAGAGCACGCCAAGTCATGCACATCCTCTATCTCTACCGTCCGAAAAGAAGTCCAGGCCTCCCAAGGAATCTCAAAGGAAGCCTGATGGTATTTCTCGTGAGGTATGGCTTTTTTTTTTTTTTTCCTTTCCCCCTCTCTGTCTCTGTTGTTTTCACATTCAATTCCTGTTTCTACGATTACAGCATTTGCTTGGCATTGTTTAGGTTTATGCGCTTACAGGTGGAGTGGCACCTCTTATACCTTCCATTGATGTTACTCAACTGAAACGTCGAGCTCAATCAGAGAATGAGAAGGTTGGTTAGTTGCCAATGTTTTCACATTCTTTTATTTCTGTACTATCTTATGGTAGAGTTTTTTTTTTTTTTTTTTTTTTAAATAATTGAATATCAAATTTGGCTTCCTCTCCAGATTACTTGGCAATGGCTCCCTTTCACAAACTCTGCACGAAAAGATAATTTGCAGCTTTACCATTGGGTATGTCTTAGGCCTATCTTAAATTACTTCCACAATTGTTAAATAATGCTCAAGCAAATTTTTGTGGCATTCCACAGGTGAGAGTTGTCAATGGAGTTCCTCCAACTGGTGATTATTCTTTTGCCAAGTATAACAAGGTATCAGAACTGACAATGTTTTTACTTGATTTCTACTAAATGCATTATTATTCAAGCTGTCTGATGGGTTTAGTTATACCTCTATTATGTACTACAGTCTGTTGATGTGATCAAGTATACAGACGAGGAGTACGAGAAGTATCTGAATGATCCTGTAAGTACCAAATTTAACATCATATCATTTGTAATATTAGTATGACAGAGCCAATTTGAAGGTTGCTGCCTTAGTTGGCTGGAAAATGAAATGAGCATGTTCTACCAAAAATTTAGGGCCTAGTTGATACTTTTGTTTATGGCACTGGAAATGATTTTTCTGACTAGTATATATTTTTTACTCACAAATGCTTTATTCCATGAAGCCAATTCGTTAAGTCTGTTTCTCTGATTCACTCTACACAAGGGTAACCTGTGCTAATTGGTTCTCTTGGTTTTTAAATTCTGTTCCTCGGAGAGAGAGAGAGAGATCTCACTAGTTCTTGACCTTTATCTAAGCATATTCTAACTTTCTTGTTAATTTAGGAAATAGTTGCACCCTTAGCATATAATCTTGCTTCTATTGATTATTGCAGAGTCTTTTTCAGTTAAAAGCTAATGTCGCATTCAATTATTCATTATGCAGTGACGTAACTCATAACGCAAACCTATATTTGGCGTTTGAGTAATATTACAGTTGTTGATTCTGCTATTTATGTTCTTTCAAGATTAGCACTGCTAATGTTCACCAGTTCACCCTATTCCTAATTGTCTTTAAATTTTTACTCACTATAAAGCCGTTAGTGACACTTCATTGTGTATTCTCCTTTCTAGACATGGTCCAAAGAAGAGACTGATCAATTGTTTAACTTGTGTGAGCGTTTTGATCTTCGCTTCATCATTATAGCTGATAGATTTCCAACATCACGCACAGTTGAGGAACTGAAGAACCGTTATTATAGTGGTAACTTTGTTGACTGCCATTTTTCTCCTCCTTTGGATTTGAAATTAAATCTCTTTTTAATTACTGTATAAGTTGAATGTCATTATTTTTGTTCTGATGCATTGGCTTCTTCTTCCTTGTAGTATCTCGAGCAATCTTGACTGCAAGGGCTCCATCTCCTGCAGACATTGCTGGGCACCCTCTGGTGAAGGTTAAATCTTCTTTTCCTTACTCTCAAATTTCTAGAATCTGACCTGAAATTTACAGTTTCATTCGTTGCAAATTCTTCTGGCTACCCAAGATGGTCCCTTGCTTAAGTTTGAGGTTGGTTGTGACATGTTCTGGTCTCTTTAACCTTAATTCCTCACAACCTTGCAGGAGCCTTATAATATTTCACAGGAGATTGAGCGGAAACGTGCACTTTCTATGGTCCTTTCTCAAACAAAGCATCAAGAGAGAAAAGATGCAGAGGTACAAATTTATTGTTGCATCTGTGAATTATGAATGCTGAGATAAGAAAGGAACCTTAATCAAAATGCAGGCTGGATCCCTTGATTTTATGGTTCCTGAAGTTGTTCTTTTCTCTGTAGGTTCTTGCTGAAGCAAAGAGAATAACTGAAGCCCGGAAATCTATAAAGGCAAGTCATATTAACCTCCTCTATTCTTCATAGGCATGAGTACAATGTTCCTCTTGGTGGTAGGTGCATTTGGGTTTACCATATGCCATATGGCATAGGGTGTATTTCTTTATAAGTTCCATAGAAATGCCTTAATTTTTCCTCTGCAGGCCACTGATGAGTTGGAGCAACCAGCCATGCCCGACCCAGGCCCAGAGGTCAATGATGGGGCTGTTGCTGCTGTTGAAGTCCCACCTTCTCCAAACACTCAATTTCCGACCAACGTTGTCACACCTTTAGTATCAGAAATTGCTTCAACATTAGCCTCACTTCGCATGGTATGTTGTAAAATTCTTGTTTTTAATGGTGTCTCTGATACATTGATAATTTTCCTTGCTTTTTCCTCTTTTGAATTCAACTTTGTATTCAGAAAAGTGCTGTTAGCATACTTCTTTTGTGTGCACAAAATTTCTCAAATTAATCCTGCAATTATGTGTTACTGTAATCTTTCTAAAAGCAATGTAAACACATGTAAAAATATTAGAGTTAAGCTCATCCTGAAGCTAGTTTAGTTGACCTTGTAAGTTTCAGACCGAATGCATACTGATGTTAGTCTCCTGCAATGCTGTGGTTCAAAAGTCATTCCCTGGGAAATTTGTTATCATGCCTTTTTTGCTCCCCTTCCTCTGGTGTTGCAAGAGGAACCATATAATGGAAACTAAAAACAATGTGCAATTTTTTTTATTGGAAAATCTTTTATAGTATCTGTATAATTGGCTTGGATATTTTTCAGCTGCGGGTGTACTTGAGAACTTATGCTCTAGAGCAGATGGTGCAAGCTGCTAGTTCGTCAGCAGGTCTTCGGACTATCAAGCGTGTTGAGCAAACTTTGCAAGATCTTGGGGTTTGTTTCCCTTACCAGATCTATTTGCTTTAATTTGTACTGTTTGATTTTAGTGGATTTTTCTGGGTCCAACTCTTAGTGTCAGTTCTCATTTGCTAGAGCTTTCCTAAATTGTTACGGAAAGTGTTTCTGAAAGGGGGAAAAAAAAAACTGTTGAATAAATTAATTGAAAATTTTTATTTTTAAAAGCATCAATAAGTTAAAGCATACTCAGGGTAGTTTTTCCAAGAATGTCTTTTTTTATAAGCTAAAAGCAGAAATACAAGAACAACCGATAACGGCTGCTTTTAGCTGAAGAAAAGGTAAAAGCACCGTTCTTTGAGCAACTTTGAAAAGGGACTTAATATTAACCTTGAATTTCTGTCCTTTTCAAACTAATCCAAAAGTAACTCTGGTGGAAATATTTAGTTCATACATTTCTGTCTACCAGGATTTTACTTATCTTTCATAAAACTAAGTTATTGCCTTAGCTAACAAAATAAAAAGCACAGTCTTGCTTGTGAAATCATTTTAACACCCTGCAGTGTACTGTCTATCGTTCCCCCTCCACCCCTCCAAATGCCAGCTCCAATTCTGGAACTAGTTTAATAATATAAAGTATCTGGTTGATAACATTGTGAGGACTTGGTTTATCTGCCAAGAGGGGGAAAATATTTTCAACAGATATAGTATAAATACATTATATCAGTCAAAAGCATTTGCACTTTACTTTTTACTAGTATGTTTGCACCACATGTAGGAAACTATCAACTTCTCTCTGTTTGTAGGTTAATTTGAAACCCAAGGTTCCAACCAAAGCCGTGTGCGCTGAGCATCTTGAGTTGAGAAAAGAAATATTAACTCTATTGAACCTTCAAAAGCAGGTAATCTTTGATGCTATTCCATTTGATGGGTTCTACCCAGATCTTCATTATTTATAAGATTCTTATTCGTCAATTGTTCACCATGTGTTTTACTGGGACAGTTGTATGGGGGTTAACAAAATTTTTGAGCCTTTTTAAGTTGTTTCTGATGATAGTTATTTTGCCCAAGATTATATGCTGCTGGAATACTAATTCATTGTAGCATTTGATTGTCAAGCATTCTTGTCATTCTTCTAGTCTGAGTTCACAACTTTGTTATTTGATTCTTTACTTGCATGTTATGTTCTTTAGGCTGCTATTCGTTACCTAGTACTTTGATATTGCTAGCTCTTGCCATTGAACTGGGCCTGAATTTTCCTTAATGTGCATTGTGTATCAGTTGCAATACAAGGAAGCAGAAGGTTCATCGTATCGTGAAGTTTCTTATTCTGAAACCCCTGGCACACCTCCTAAGGTTAGTGAGGGATTCCCGACTTCTTGTTTGATGATATGAGAGGATTATTTATTAGTTGATTATTCAAGAACCAAATTTGCATCTAGTTAAGCTCAATTTCTTTTTTATCAGCGTTCACATCGTGTTGGTGACCAGGACCGTACATTTGTTCCCGATTCATTCAGCTTTGGAGGTAATGTGAAGTTTTGATCAGCCATAATCATGTTTTCCTCTTTTTGTTGAAATCAACTTCTCTTTTGGGGTGGTAGATTCTTGTTTTGGGCATTATCATATCATTATATTTTCTTTTTCTCATGGAAGTCGTGTTAAATTGTCTTTTTAGTTGAGCGAATGGGGAAAAGGGACCAGAGGCGCAAGGTACCATCTGTAGCAATTTTATGGCTTGTTTATGCTTATTAGAATTATTATTATTATTATTATTATTTGTTTCTTTTCATTTGTTAACTTCTTACCAGCTTATTCTGGATTATATCTAACTTTTTTGCCTTCTGTATTTGATTCTCAAGGCCCCTGGAAGATTGTTGTCAGATGCCCCATCATCACCTGCACAGTCTAAAAGACCACGAAAGTTCAAGACTTCAGATGGATAACTGATTTTTCCATTAATATATTCTTAAGTTGTCAATGTAATTACTTATTAGTTTTGCTTGATACTTGTGCTGGAAAAGCTCAGTGGAGAGAGAGATATGGCAGCTGGCAGCTGCTGTTCCGCACTGCAAGGGTTTTAGTTGAGTGTATAACTGTGGTGATCATAGTTTACTTGGTCCTTTTGGAGCCCACAGCACATCTCTCCTAGATAAGGGCTGCAGAAATCGTTATTGATGAATTTCTGATGGTATAGGCGGCCATGGTGTGTCCAAATGATTCTCCATAACGGAATATTGTCATGTTTAGTTTGTAACTCCGGCCCTCACTTAATGTTGTGGAAAGGATGCTTTCTTATTTGTATATGGATTCTGTACCCTGGCCTGTGTTCTGATGAATTGTTATTCCTCGTCTATGTATGCTACTTTGAACAAGAAAGTGCATTAGTTTGTACTCAAGTTACTGTAATGTGAATCATTTAGATCCTGTGGGTAGAATATGGTCAAAAGGAATTTCTCAGTTAAAATTTCAGGTTAAAGTTTGGACTTGGTCATGCAGTCTTTAGTGCTAGAGAACGTGATAACAATTCAATACAAAAGTCAAACGTCAGGTATTTTTAGCTCTTACAATTGTGAGTTCCAGGATTAAAATAGTTATGGAGAAAGAGACGAGAACGGCAACCCTGGTGAGCTAGTAAGATAGATTAGAACTTACCTCTTAAAAAAGATTTATTTGATTCTAGCGATAATGAATTTAAATTTAGACAAAACTGATTGTAAAAAAAAAAAAACAAAAAAAAGGGGAGAGAGAAAGGGAACAGCATACGTTCTTGATTCAGAATAATTGGTATTTACTGGTCGCTTAAGAAATTCAATTTGTTCTCTTCTCTAGTTTATTTTTCCTCCTATTTTCTCCTGGAATGTTCGATTTCAATCCCAGTAAAAGGCGTACCTGAGTGAGAAAGCTTTCCAGTATCTCAATTCAACCACACGTTTCCTCGGTTTTTGAAACTTTTTATGTGGATGGGAAGGAAACTGTCCACTTGAATAACAATTTGTGATGATTCTGCAAAACAAAGCATCTTGAATTGACTGAATCGCAAACAAAGAAATTAAAAAAGAGGGTCAGGCTTTCCGTCCGAGAGTAGAAAACAGGAAAGCTATTATGGTTTGCATAGGATTCTTCACCTCCTCCATGCCCCAAGTTTCTCTCCACAAAACTCCTCATCCTTTGAACCACCCTAGAATTCTACCTAGATATCATTGCAGCCTGAGAGAGCAAAGAAAAGAGAGCGGCAGCAGGAGCAGTTATAGTATCGGATTCAGAAATGCAAGGCTACTCTTCGGTTCTGGTTTTGTGCTCGGCCCTCTTCTTGATGGGATACATTCAAGGGTAAACCTAGTGGTATACCAAAATGGTGCTATAGACCTCGGCCCTCTTCACACCAACATTTGGGTAATTAATTAAGCATAATACTGTAGTAGTGGCCGATAAAAGAATGCTTATAAATTATAATCTCCTCTGGGCTCACAGGTTCCTCCCTTGCTTGGGTTGTTTTATACTACAGTCGGCTTGTTGCAACTCGCAATTGATGACAATTTCTCCAGGAATGCTCCGCCGCAACGGGAACGCAGCGGCAGCCTCCAGAAAACTCTGGCATCGATTGCGTGAGTATATATAGAAGGCTTCCTTCAGTCTACAGATTCGCTGGCCAAAAACCCAGCTTTGCCCCTCATGAATTGACTCTACTGACAGTAACATTGTTGTTTCACGCAGAGCATTAGCGCTATTCCTTGAATTCAGTGCAGAAATGTACAAAGCTGGAATACCCGACAACGTTGAAGCCTACATCTTATTTGCGTGCGCAGAAGCAGCATGGCTATTGCTTGACAGGACAAGGTTGGGGTTTCTACTGGCATGTATTGTAGGCATAGGTTGCCCATTGGCCGAGATTCCTTTAATGAAGTAAGGTTTCTCTTTCTCCTTCTTTGCATTTCAATCTGAATCCTTCAAACAAGTACACGAAAATGAACTAACACAAATTAAATTGTCCTGATGGTACCAGACTGTTCAACCTGTGGTACTATCCCCAAGCAAACATTCAGATCTTTGGCCAGGTAACAAAAACCAAACCCACCTCCTCCTAATTGTCGTCCGTCCTTCCCAAAGCTCTATGAGAGAAATTTTTCTAATGTGCAGGGACTTGTCACCTGGACTATCACTTGCTATTTTGTCTACGTGCCATTCTTGATTAATTTATCCCGTTGGATAAACTCAATCTCCGCTGCTTCTGTTTCTGAGGACAATGCCACATAAATGAATCAAGACCACAGGTGGAGGACTAACGGTAGCCAATCAACACCAAACCGTGGATTGTATGACCGAACAAGAAAGAAACACTTATCAATGGATAATAGGAACTACTGCAAATGAGATTAGCATATCCTACATTTTCTATGCAGCTTCTCATTGCTATAAGGTGTTTTCTGGATGGGTTCGAAGATAAATAATCATATTACAGTTAGTCATGAACATCTGTAACAGTATCACTTTTATTTTTTTAACTATTACAGGTCTTCATGCAAGCAAAAGCTTCCATTCGTAGAAATTAAAATATATACATATATTTATATCAGCTGAACATTACATCCCATCTCGAGATGAAGCTAGGCAGTGAGCACAACATTCACGATATCTGGGAACTTCTCCTTGATTGCAGCTTTAATTCCCGATCCAATAGACTCAGGCCCGACATATTTTACAAGACAATCTCCATTCTCAATGGATAAAACGTCTACACTACCACCATAATTCTTGATGGCGGGTCGCAGAATATCAAGATGACCGTTTACTGCCTGCATAGGAGTATAACTTTTCTCACTCAAACATGTGGCTGCGTGCATTTCAATTTTCAAGGCAACTAATTCATGGAGAAGAAACCCATATGAAAGGAGAATAAAATAACCCCACCTCAACAGTAGTCTCATTTATTTGATCATCGTAGACTTGGCAAATATCCTTGACAGCATCACCAAATTTTTCCTTTAGCACTCTTTCAATGCCCATCTTCATTGTAGTTGTTGAGCTGGGACAACTTTCACATGCCCCTGTTTACCCACATTAAAACTGAAGCCTCCATCAGTTTTAACTTGCTTGCTTCTAGCAGTCAAAATACAAGTTACCAAAATCACAGAAACAAGTTCCACCAGCATATAAATTGCAATTGTAGTTTTAGAGAGTGAAAAGGATATGTGAAGGTTAATAACATGTCTAACTTGGCAAACCAGTGAACTCTCAAAGGGTGCATCAAATGTCCATATTTGTTGTTATTATGTTAGTATTATCATTAATGAGGTACCAGATTTTAAAAAAAAAAACACAAGAAAACGGCATAGCCCCTGCCTCCTGAGTCCTGACAGATTCTAATCCAGTGCTAATCATCTGTTATTAGTGGAAAAATTAATTCCCAATTATTTTTGGATATTAATGCTAAGCCAGCTTGCTCTGATTTTCTTGCCAGAATTTTTATTATTTTTTTTTTTGCAGTTTCTCTCATCCTAAATTGAGAAATAATTGCAAGTTAAGATTGAAAAGCTAATGGTAAAAGATACAGATTGTTTAAGAAGAGAAAATGCCAGACTATGAGCTCATTCCAAGAGGATTTGTCTTTATGTGAATCAGTAAGGAATTTCACAGCTTTTCAAGACAACACGAGAAAATGAGCAATTGAAAACCAGATAATCATTTAATTCATCATTCCACAGCCAATGACACATACAACTTCATCCACCGACCCCATTTGCATACATACTTCTGAAAGGATGCCGTTCCAGTCACCGAAACCGCCTAGATATTTCATAAAAATCAATAATAATTTATATATATATATATATACATATATAGTAAATATTAAAATCAATAACTTTGATTCAGTTTCCGAGATTCGAGCAAGTAGGAGGAAATCAAACCTTGAAGCTTAAGAGAAACGACTCCATTTTCCACTGATACGACGTCAACATTTCCCCCGTCGGCAATCAAGTAAGGCCGGACGTCATCTAAAACCATATTAACGTTCTCCGGAGTGAGCTCAAATTGGTCGGCGGAGTAAAGGCCGGAAGAGCCACTTGAGGCAGCTACAGTCACCGTCGGTTTCTCGTAGCGCAATAACCTGTGCTCTTTAAAATTAGTGATCGATACTAGAGAAGCACCAGATTTCTTTAGAACTATTGGTAAAGAAAGGGATGGAAAATGAAATAAAGCGGATGTTCCGGCGGCAAAGGACGCCATAGCCTAATCTGATGTCTGCGGTTTCTCTTCCACCGCTATTTATATGATTAAAGTCGAATGTAATTTTTTTTTTTGATAATTATTAAAGTCGAATGTAATAGTCGACTATTTAT